>RBNK01000013.1:0-67695 GCA_003990785.1 Endogone sp. FLAS-F59071 | reverse complement strand
TTTTTTTTCTGACCATCATCTCAATGTGTTGTCGCCGCAGCGAAAGCTTCAGCTTCAGCAGGAAAATGTGCCACAGATAGAACTCCAGAAACCTGCGGCGCCGGCGAAACCAGATATATTACCAAAGAGTTCAGATCCGGCGAGTAGTTCGCGGACGCGGCAGGGTAAAGTGGATATCTTAGACCTCCCTTCTCCCCCCTTTCTTTTCCTCGTAATAGTTTGACTATTGTCTGACGCGAGTCGATGCATAGGTTCAAAAATCTGTTAGTCAGACTCCATTCTTCAAATATTCATCACTTTGCTTACCTTTACCAATCAACCCAATTCACCCTAGAACCCACTCTTCCACCTACGGAATCGACGGGCCAAGGTGATACCTTCCAACCCGGATCGTGGGCGCCCTCGCCGGCGAAACGCGGATGACAAAAGGAGAGACGATTTCCAGGCATGTGATAAACGCGGAGGGTCAGAGATTAACAAGGATGAAGGTAGTGACATTGTGTGATAACCAAAAGCGGGGGGAATACATTGACGGGAAGAAAATGGTGTGGCTTTGTTACAAGTCAGAGCTGACTCGTCTCGTCTGGTCCCATTTAATTTTTGGGCAGATAGATAGATTCTAGATACTAAAATAAAGGGACGACTATACATGCATATCCATTACGTTGTGTTGTTGCATTACGTTGTGTTGTTGTAACGCAATGTACATAAGCGTGGCGCTTTGTACTTTAAGGATACAAGCGACTCCAGTAGATGGTGGGGATAGTGATGAGTGAGTAATACCGACTTATGCTTAATTACGGCGGTTGTTCTGTTGCCCGGGGGGGGGGGGGGGGGGGGATTGGTATCCACCATGGAGTTTTTTGGGACGCGTAATAAATGATGTACAATGTGCTAGGTAAAAGATCCTGCGATGGTTGTTTCGGCGGGTTGTTGGTAGGCAGTTTTGTTAAAGATGTTGCACATTATCATTGATGTTGTTGCCATCCTCTCCTACCTTGATACGAGTACAATTTTATATTTCAAGAATGTGGTTTCATGGGAATTATTTGTATCTTGATGCAGATACGATTCGATCCTTAGAGTACAGGTGGGCATTGTTTCAGATTACATGTCCGTAATATCATTTGAAACGTGAATCATTCTATTTCAATGTGTATGGTATATTGTCCTATTCGCAAACCACAAACGCGCATGTCAGAAAAATAACTCTTAATTAAACCTCTTCTAAAGCCTGGAACCACATCGGTTCGAATATTTCTATACAAGTAAGGCTATGCCGTTACGATTCAACAAAATGTCTATTGCCAAACGCAGAATTACAGCCCATCTCAAAAGTACGACGTCTCGATCTACTACATCCCTTTCGCTACACAACGACACTTTCAGTAGCTTCGCAACGCGTAGGTGCGCCCCACACACTTGCAACCCGGCTCTTTGGCCCATATCCGCATTGTAGGCCCAAGCCCGACGTATATACAGTGCCATCTGCTGCCACTTTATTTAGATTTAGCAAGCGGGAAGGGAAGGTCGCTGGATTCACAGGAAGAAGGCGGGTTTCTTCTCTATGTGTTGTGGGGGGTCAGATTGCGACGGCGAGGGTGTCGAGGTCGCTTTCGGCGTGTCTCGATGTAGCGCTTCTGCTGTCTGAATCACTGTTTACAGTGAGGTTGGAAGATAGAGATGGAATGAGATTAGATGGGTCGAGCTTCAATGACAAAAACACGAATTTCGAGTCATCATATGAACTCCCAAAACACTTACGCTTTTCAAGGTACGCGTCGTCCTCATTCGCCTCTTTACCTAACGCGAGCCTCTTAACATCACCCTTGAGAGCCTCGTCAACGCTAATGTCTCCGCCGGCCTCCAACCTGCGTACCACGTCCCTGAGCACCTCGACCTTGAGAGCAGTGCGCTCGGAATACTCGCGCCGGTTAATCTTAAGCCAGATGAGATGCAGCGCCTCGGAGCCGAGGACGACCCATAGCATGTACTCGAGCAAGTAGTCGATGTGGCTCCGCCGCCGAAAGCCATGGGCGAAAAGGGTGGCGTTAGTGGGTTCGGAAGAAGGGGCGGTTGTGAAGGGGCGGAGCGGGATGGGGCGCGGAAAATGGAAAGGTAAGATGAGGCGGCGTGGCGGGTTTAGCGTGATCGAAGGATTGCGTCGCATGCAAGTGCGAGATGCAGGGGAGGCGAAGGAGAGAAGAAGGGATTGGAAGCGCGAGGCCATTTCAACGACAAAAAGTACACGAATCAGCTATATTCAAACAAATTTATTTATCAGAGATCACGTGATAGCAATTCTATTTATATAGAAAAAACTAGGTTTCAGGTTCATTGATTCTGTAAAGTTTGCAGTCACGTGCTGAGGTTTATAGAGGTCCTGTACAACAGGTATACAAACAGACAAAAGCCAAGACAAGATAGCCTTGCCAAGAGGCTCAACAGAAAATGTCAACAGCACAACTGCCACTACCTGCTCAAGAGCTTGGTAATATCTCGGTTCAGCCGATTGTTGGGGGTGGATAATCAGGTCGAACTCGTGAAAATCAAATAATTTAACATGATTTCTCCACGATTTTTTGAAAGGCTCCAACGAAGATATCAATCAAATTCCCCTTCGGGCAGAGGATGCAGACGCAGAGCCGCCGCAATTTACGGTAACTTATCCATATCATACAAAAAACCCTAAGCCAAGAGCTTTACACTAACCCCTCTGATTTCCGTCCTACTTCCACTCCTCACACATAGTGGCGCGCCGTCGGCGTCGGACTCTTGATTGGGTCGTTCCTGTGTTTCTCCAACATGTACTTTGGGCTACAGACCGGCTGGATTTCGATGATGTCGCTGCAGTCCTCGCTGCTGGGCTACGCCGTCTTCAAGCCTTTCCAGGGCAAGCTGCGCGTCGCATTTGGACCCATAGAGAACGTACTACTACAAACCACGGCCGTGGCGACGGCGACGATGCCGCTGTCCGCAGGTTTCGTGGGGCTCGTGCCCGCACTCGCGCTGCTAACCGAGGAGGACCGAGTCGGTGGGCCCATCAGGCTCTCGGTGTCGCAATTGATCATCTGGAGCTTAGGACTTGCATTTTTCGGAGTGTTCTTTGCTGTGCCGCTACGGACGCAGACAGTGCGTTGTATAAAATATCATCTTCAGCTTTTCGTCAAATCCAGATTGTTTTTTCATCATCATATTTTGTTATAGATTATTCGTGAAAAGCTTCGTTTCCCCTCTGGCACCGCCACCGCCCAAATGATTAGCATCCTGCACGAGAAATCCGACCCAACCACTACCGCTGTCTCTACCGCTGTCTCTTCCGCCTCCCGCGGTGTTCGCCCGGTGCAACCCACAGAGTCCTCCAGTTCCACGCCACCGCCACTCGCTGCTTCCGTCAAAGACGACGATGACCGCGAGGAGGACTGGCAGATCAAGTGGCACGCGCTGCTATACTCGTTCTCGCTGTCGAGCGTATACACATTGCTGACCTATTTTGTACCCATCATGTCCAAACTACCGCTGTTCAATTGGTTGACGCTCGGGCTTGTAGATTTCAAGGCGTGGGATTGGTATTTCACCCCAAGCTTGAGCTATATGGGGCAAGGAATCATTATGGTAAGCCTTTTTTTTTTTTTTCGTGCGCATGTATGATTTCGATTATGTAATTACCACTACTCTCTTCGTCCCTTACTTAATATATCATCTTTAATTTAACCTCCACATTACAGGGCCTCCCCACCACGCTTTCTATGCTCCTCGGCTGCATCATCGGCTGGGGCATTCTCTCCCCTCTAGCTTTCTACCAGGGCTGGGCGCCCGGTCCTATCAATGACTGGAAGACGGGCAGCAAGGGTTGGATCCTGTGGATCAGCTTGTCTGTAATGGTGACGGAAAGTGTGGTTTCCCTTGGCGTAGTGCTGGTGCGACTCATGATCAAGGTCTTCCGTCGGAAAGTGAATGTTGTTCAGAACGGCGGATTACGCGAACTGCAAAGAACCCATTACGCCCCACTTCCCACACAAACAAATACTGCAGAGGAAGAGATCGAAGAGGAGAGAGAGGAGGAGGAGGAGCCATTCTTCGAGACGCCGCTACGGAGGCACAGGGCTTACGGCGAGGACGAAGAGGATGAAGAAGACGCGCCGCCAGAGCAACTCGTCGGAACGGGCGTGACGGTCGCAGGGCTAGCAGTGAGCTGTGTGTTATGTATCACAGCAATGACAGTACTGTTTGGGAAGGAGACGCTGCCAGTATATGCGACGGTGATCGCCGTCATTGTTGCAATGCTGTTGAGCGTACTAGGGGTAGGTTCGGAAAGTGAATGGTGAAAGGGCTATGGGTCAGAGTGGGAGTCTTGGGCTGTAGCTTATTTCATTCATCGTCTTCGCTTCAAGGTCCGTGCCCTTGGTGAGACTGACCTGAATCCGGTAAGTACATCATCTTACATCCGTCACAACATTCGGATTTTTACGCACCCATCATCAAACGATCCTTACCGTCTAATGTATTATTTCCCAGGCTAGCGGTATTGCTAAGATCAGCCAGGTGCTATTCGCTTCCATTGTTCCAGGCGTGATCGTGGCCGACTTGGTTGCTGGTGGGATCGCCGAGGCTGGTAAGTTATGATATAATAGCTGCTATAATGTTCTTTTGTTGATATGATAAATTTCACATCCATTACTCTTCTAAAAAATACTCTTGAGCAGGGGCTTTGCAAGCGGCTGATCTTATGCAAGGTGGATATGACATTAACATTGGCATTACCCCCCTTTTTAGTCTACGTATTACTGTACTCGACTGACATTTGCTTTTTGCCACCGACCTGACTCTGTCAGATTTAAAGACCGGTCATCTTCTCCATGCATCACCAAAAGCCCAATTCTATGGCCAATTAATCGGTTCGTTCGTTAGCTGCTTCATCAGCACTGGTATGCGATACGCGTTTTCTCATTGGCCTACGTACTAAACATCGTTTTCTGGACCGATCGCCACCCAAAGACCCGGCCTTTTAACCTCATACCTTCTCCCAAAATAATTTCTTTAAAAAAAGCTGCCTACGTCCTTTATACAACCATCTACACCATCCCCGGCAAAGAATTCCCCGCGCCGACCGCCGAGGTCTGGCTGGACATGTCCCGTCT
The DNA here is from genome assembly GCA_003990785.1 of Endogone sp. FLAS-F59071. Taxonomy (NCBI): domain Eukaryota; kingdom Fungi; phylum Mucoromycota; class Endogonomycetes; order Endogonales; family Endogonaceae; genus Endogone; species Endogone sp. FLAS-F59071. The sequence continues at coordinate 62,554 of RBNK01000013.1, read as the reverse complement.
TGTCAACGGCCAACCCCTCCCAAAGCATGTCCCTGAATTCATCTTCAGCTTCGCCCTGGTCTTCACGTGCCTCGTCCTCGCCAAGGAGACATCACGCGCCTCTTGGACGCGCTTTATTCCGCAGGGGATCGCGTTCGCGGTCGGGATATACAACCCGCCTAACTTTACGCTCGCAAGGGTCATTGGTGGATACGTGGGGTGGAGGTGGGATCAATTCTGCGATGAGGCAGAGAAGACCGGGGGGGAGACCGAGGGGAGAGGGAGATGGACGGGGGTGTGGTTGAAATGGGTCGCGGGTTATCGGAAAGCGGGAAGGGTGGTAATTATAGTGGTGGCAAGCGGGTTTGTGTTGGGAGAGGGAACGTTCGCGATTGTGAATTTAGTGATGAGGGCATGTGGGGTACCGCATTTATGAGAGTGGGAATTTTGATGTATATAGTTTGTGGCATACACAAATTTAAGTTATTTACACGAAAGAGCATTTGATTGATTGATTGATTGATCTCTGTTTATTTGCGAGGGGAATGTTTTGCTCATTTTCAATGCTTTGTATCGCAAACGTCAAAAAAAAAAAAAAAAATGGCGCAGCTGACAATGGATGTTTCAAACAAACCTTCCGGGTGTGCTATTTATGCCTTCCCAGAACACATGGAACAGTGCCCGAAACAGTGAAGCAAGACAACGATGCTAACCTTTGTAACAATATATCCTATCTCTCCGATCACGTGCTTCTACAGTGTAAGTCATAATGTTCTTATGTCTGTCTCATTGCTGGATGTACCACTCCTTTCTTTGATCCTACTCTAACTTTACACACCAATGTCCTCCACCGCCGTCGCCGCCTACATCTCGGCCCTCTCCTCACCCGATACCGCCGACCTGGCCATGTTCGCGCAGACCGCCGACCTGGCCATGTTCGCGCAGACCGCCGACCTGGCCATGTTCGCGCAGACCGCCGACCTGGCCATGTTCGCGCAGACCGCTGACCTAGAACTCGCGCCGCGGACGCTGTCGCTCATCAACGCGTTGGCACGCGCGGCCGAGGTTGGGAGATGAGAACGCGGACGAGATTTTGTTCCCCATCAATGAGAAGAGACTAAACCCGGGCGTTATGACCATTCCGTGCAAGGAGGAATTCATGAGGCGTTGGTGCCTGTTTGCTGAAGGTGAAGAATTGAAAGCTTCATATCTGTTGCATATAAGTGATTAAACAGTTTGCTTTATTGGCCTTAACCAACTCAGCAATTGTTTTGCATGAAATATGATTATTCAACAGGAAGCCTGCATAATCTAACGTCTTCGCCGCTGGCGGCAGTGTCCTCGCATGCCTCCTTCCGGTTCCTGATGACCAAAAGGTACAATCCACCTCCCATCCATATCTAAACTGTCAGCACGTCACTCTTCCCCTCCTTCCCAAGTTCTTATGGGGTTTGACGTGTAAGTCTCCCTCTTTCCTATACCAATAATCCTCAGAATCGTGATCACAACCCTACGTATATCCACCTCTTCCACAGTGACTCGTGCTGCGTCGGCTTCGACGGTACTGATGTCTGGTGTTTACCACGCGCGCACCGCGCCATCATCACGCAGTGCAACACGGTCGACTTGACCCGCAGATCACCCTAGCGCGCAAGGTACTAGAAGGTTTCGTGAGTCGGTCGCAGCCGAGGCGCACCCCCGTCGCATTCAAAGATGTATTGAAAACCAATGAATAGGAACGCAAGAGAAGAAGACTCAGGACTGGTGGGACCCCTGAATGTTATGGTAACCCTGATGAACACCCTATGATGGTTCTTCTTGAATGAAAGGCTAATGGCGTAGTAAATTCAGAACTTGAATAAATTTAGCTTCAATAAAAAAAATGACCTTAAATCCTCTCAATTATTTCTCACAATGAATGTTACTTTGTGTCAAAAATTAAGAGGCAGCCAACGGAATCACATCAAATCTTTTTTTTTTTTAAAAAAAAAAAAAGGGGGGGGGGGGGGGGTTCCATATCAGATCTCTAGAATGACATTAATTTGCCTCGAGCCTCTGATTGTTTTCAGAAAGTTTATAGGTATAGTTGGTGAATAAAGAGATATTAAAATGACATCACTTTTGCCCAGCATTGGATAGTAAACGAATGTCGTGCTCGGTCTACAGACAAGCTATCGTTTTTGGATGATGATAACAAGAACGACTCTTGGACTTATCATCAATTTCCTAACCTATAACTCGACCCGCGTGACTAAAATCCGTTGGTGATATATATTGAAAAGAAAAAAAAGATCCGAGCATTACCGTTTCTTTGTCCAAGAATTCTTGACACACACCTTACTAATGCCCAAGGTCCAGCGCTCAAGGTCATCTCCCGAGAACGGCCCCAACCCTAGCGGCCGCAACGTCTGGACCCAGGAGGACAACGCTCTTCTTCTTAGCGAACGTGCCAAGGGGCTCGGCTGGGAAGAAATCGCCGCCAAGTTCTCCGACCGCACCGCCGCCGGCTGCAAGCTCCACTGGCACAAGCTTCAGTCCCGTTCGGGCCCGTGGACACAGGAAGAGGTGGAAGCGTTGATGAGGGCGGTCCAGGAATGCGGTGATAAGTTTAGGGAGGCTTGGAAGGAAGTCGCGGTGAGATCGAGCAACGGGCGGACCTGGCAGGCATGCGAGAAGAAGGCCATGGAGGAGTGGGCTTATGCTAAGAAAACTTGAGGGGATCTTTTCTTCTTCTTTTTTCTCTTCCTCTTCTTCCCATATTTCTTTCGTCCGCTCATTCTATCATCCTCGGCTCATCCACATCATCCACATCACCATCCACATCACCATCCACCTGACATCTTAATAAATAAATAAATAAATAAAATGGTCCGCCTTCAAAAATAATCACCTATGTATTTTACTTTCTATTGATCCATCCGCCAAATGAATGAATGAATGACAGCTGTCAGTGGCGGTAATTTAATTGCTTTGTCATCTTTTCCCGATAACCAAAGCTATTTCGGAAATAAAAAGATTTCGCAGCGCGTCCTTTTGGTTTTATTTTGTACTTCTTGCTCAACTCCTTGAGCACGCAAGATTACTGTGTCATCAAGAACGGCTGTTTCGCCTGCGATTTGCTCGTTCTTTGATCTTCCACTTTTGTTCTATTATTTGGGGCGTACTGCAACAAAACCAGACAGAGTGAACATACGACGTCGCTCGAAGATTTATTTTGCTCGTAACTTTTATCCACTGAGAGAGGAAAATTTTTTGACGCGAGTTCGCTGGGAGCCATTCGAAAGTAAAAATGTGCCATGTCTGATCGAAACTCGGGTTTGTCGGAGCTCGCTCGACTCCTTTCTGATGAACGATCTCTGTCGCGGGATGCTCGGCGTGGATTTCTGGTTCGCCGAATAATGACGAAGTCGGCGGTGAAGTCGACTCGCGGCATGTAGTCCACTGAGATCGTCTCGCCTTTTAATTGAGATTGCTTTCACAAGGCTATCTCGAATCTATGTTCAGTCAATTAACCTTTTGATCTGAATTGGATAGAGCGGGTGGCATGGAGTAAACAACGCCCAATCTGATGCTTTGATCCTTGCATGTGAGATAAAATTTCCAATGATTTTCTATTTCGATTATTTCGATTTGACGCCGTATACAATTGGTTGTATATGCGTGGATGGTAGCGAATAGCGTTATGCGTTTTGGTGTCCTAGTGAGGGCCCAGTTCGTCATTCAACGGACGCCAAACGGTCATGACTGATAAAAAAATGCCGATCGCATTACGAAATCTTTGAATCCTAGCAAATCAAGACTTACAGTCACCTACAGAAATGACCCCTTACAATGCAACAACAAATTCCAGCAAAAAGCCGTAATGTCTTAGATTGGCGTAATTAATATGGGTGATTATTTTCGAAGGCAGACCAAATTTTTTTAATATATCAGTTTTTTTAGTGTATTGCACACCCTTACATGATAAAAAAATTGGCTTTTTCAGAACATAAAATAAAGAAATATACAACTCTGCATTTCACAAGCCTGCATTTTGCAAGCCTGTATTTTGTAAGCCTGCATTTTGCAAGCCTGCATTTTGCAAGTGCAAGTATATTTTGCAAGTGCCAAAGCTTGTGTTTTGCAAGTGCTGAAGCCTGTGTTTTGCAAGCTTATGTTTTGCAAGCCTGTATTTTGCAAGTGCCAAAGCCTGCATTTTACAAGTGTCAAAGCCTGCATTTTACAAATGCTGAAGCCTGTATTTTACAAGTAGTGTCAAAGTCTATGTTTTGCAGGCTTGGGCCTAGGATTATATGAATCTAGTCTCAAACATTTTACTTTCTAGCAAAAAGATATTATGCTAGAGAAGGAGAGTTCCAGGGTGAAATCTTGTTTAATTATAGCTCTACACACTAAGGCAGAGTTGACTATGATAAACTAGAAGTTGAAAAGACAGAAATTGATAAACAGCTTTGAAGCTATATTGTCATCATTGTTGTAATAGAGAAAAGTATAATAAAACTTATTTTCATTCTTCTAATTAAAATATAGCTTCTTATATATTTGCTGCTACACTATATTTTATACTTTTTTTTTAATAAATTTTACTTTATTTTAGATTAAAATATATAAAAGTAAGAAAACAAAGTATAAAATAGATAAAGAAGAAGGCTAGAAGGTTTTGATTATATAAAAGAGAATATTGAATATGTTATTCAAAATTTTATAAAATCTATATATTGTTGAAATTATTAGCTTATTATATCTCTCTCTCCCATCATTAATGATCGATTATACGTTACTCAATTGTGGCTTAGATGATCTTTGTTTGTATCAACCAATCATATTTTAGCATTAATAAATACACGCATATTGGCTTCATAAGCTAGTGCACTCTTTACTCCAAACACACATTCGAAGATCAAATTTCAACAGGTTATGAGCCCCGAGCCACTCGAATTGTAGCTCAACAACCTGAGATCTATGCAATTATAGCATCTATATAATTACAACTGCGATTACAGTAAGCGTTTATTTAACATTGTAAACAATGCATCAAACAATGTGATAAACAACGCGACAAACAACACTGCAATAAAGCAATGTGATAAACAACACGTAACAACATAACATTCAACAATATGACATAACGAAATAGACAATCTATACACATCATCATTGTCAGTAATAAGATCAATAAGATTGCAGTCTAAATCAAAAACAGACAACAGATATCAAACCCTTGATGACGATGAAGGATTGGATGGCAACCATTAGAGCAATATAGGATTTAGCCTTGATCAACAGGAACAGATAGCTACAACAATCAGAAATCAGGAAGATAAATTAGATATGCTAACAACTCTATTGAGTGAATTGATGGCAAAAATCGACAAAACAAACGCATCACCTAGTGCGCCAACCAATCAGAATGCAGCTACAGAAGGCAATACACCATAAAGACAATCACCATCACCATCACTAACAATATCAACAAAGCTTAATAATCTGGTGAAGGAGTACCTGAGATCGATCAACAAATTCAATAGGTCAGGAGGCGCACCCAGATTGTTTAATTACTTTAATGCTATAGAGCAATTTATCACCAGTGCCAATCTATCAGTACAAAAGGAGGAAGTCAACGCAGTGATCAGTAAAATTACAGGCAACGCTAGAATGTGGCTATAGAGGCACGTGAACATATCGAGAGAATTTGATTCGTAGAATAAGCTTAAAGAGGCTATGATGCAAAAATACGCACCAATGGAACAATTGTTATAAATATGCGATAAGCTTGTGATGATGAAGCAAAAAGGATCGATCGAAGATTATAATGACGTATTCAACCAGATTATAGCACAAATCGAAGATATGACCAACACAGAAGCTATACCGCAATATCTCCGGGGTCTAAGCCCTAGGTACCGGGAATTAATACTTGCGTGGGAGAATATACCAACAATGCTAGAGGCTTTACAACTCGCATGCATCAGGTTTGACCCAGATAACAAGCAGAGGCATGACGAAGCCCACGCGACAGACCGAGGCAGCTACTGAAGCGGCGACTAAGGTGGCTACTGAGGTGGTGGTCATAGCAATCGAGGCGGAAGCACTGGATGAAGCTAAGGCTACAACAACAATAACAGAAACAATCGAGGAAGTCATCATAATAACAGAGGTGATCGAGATGGTAATTGCGGAGCTTATCAAGGTGGGAATTTTTGGGGATACCCTTGGAAATGTTATGTCTGTGAGGGAGAACACGGAATATTTCAATGCAACAAATTCAATGATTGGGTAAAAACAGAAAAAGAAAAGGCTAAACCGAGAGCCGAAGCAAATCTGGCGATTGGCGCCATTATCAATTCAGGTACCACACAATATATGTTCAACCAATTGGAGATTTTCAAGACAGTGGCTAAGTACGACAGCTTGGTTACATGTGCAGGGAATGAGAAACTATGCGCGACGCACATTGGGACGATTGAGCTCGACGACAAGCTGAAATTACAGGATGTTTTATATATACCGGAAATCACCAGAAATTTAATATCTGTGTAGGCGTTGATACATGACGAAAATGATATAACCTTTAAGAGCGATGGATCAGTAATTAAAATCAGCACAGATCATGAAGAAATCAAAATCAGATAAGCTGATGGCGACCTATTTCATTTATTGACATCACCAGAGCTAGAGCTAGAAGCAAACATCGCCAATTCCAAGATTGATGACTATACATTATAGCATCACCAGCTGGGCTATCTGGGCCGAAATACTCTGCAATCAATCAACAAATTTGTCACAGGGCTCAGAGATATGTAGCTGTTGACCGGACAAATCAAAATATGTGCCGGATGTAAATATGCAAAGTCGCACCACAAGCCTTTCGGACATGCGAAAAATCAATCGATGGAGCCTATCGGAAGAGTGCACTCAGATCTGTGTAAGCCAATGCCTACACTATCAGTCAATGGAGCGAAATATATATTAATATTCATCGATGACACCACTTGCTATGTTACAACATATTTTATTGATAACAAAAGTGATACATTTGATCGATTCTGGGCATTCAAGGCGTTTGCTGAAACACAATTGGGCCGAAAACTGAAGATTCTCTGGTCCAATGGAGGAGGAGAGTATGTAAATACCGAGATGTGCAAATTTTTAATCAAAAACGGAATTCATCATAAAATGATGATGCTGGACATGCTGTAACAAAACGGTGTTGCCGAATGATATAACCAGACATTGATGGAGTCGATCTGGGCCGTTAAAATCACTGCCGACATATCTGACGAACTTTGGGCTGAACTTGCTACAAGTGCTACATATTTACGCAACCAATTGCCAACACGAGCCAATAAGGAGAGTACTTCACCATTTGAATTATGGTACGGTCACAAGCCTAATATCAGTAACTTGTGCATTATATGGACTGATGTATATATGCATATTTACAAAGAAAAAAGGTCGAAACTGGCACCCCGATCCAAAAAGCTTAAAATGATTGGCTATCATGACGAAAAGAAAGCATACAGGCTCTGGGATCCAACCAATAGGAAGATAGAGATCAGCCACGATGTCACATTTAATAAATCTATTATATTAAAATCCCCAACAATCGTCAACCCAGAAGATCAAGAATATGTCATTGAAGCGATCATCAAAGAACGCAAGATTGATGAAAAAAGGTAATATCTGGTTAAATGGCTAGGCTATGATGATGATGACAACACCTGGGAGCCAATTGAACAATTGATCGACACTGAAGCTCTACAAATTTAGCAAGATTGCATGCCAGAAGCTAATTTAATTGAATCGACCAATAACCCAATGACCTACAAGGAGGTAATTTCTCTACCTAATGTAAAGCTTTAGGAGGAAGCGATCAATCAAAAGCTTAAATCACTTAAGAATAATAACACATGGATAATTGTACCTGAGGTGCCTGCAGGACGCAAGCCGATTGGATGCAGATGGGTATTTAAAAAGAAGCTCAACACTGATGGATTGGTTGCCAGGTATAAGGCAAGATTAGTTGCCAAGGGATATTCACAACAGCAAGGAATTGATTATGATGAAACATTTGCTCCTGTGGCAAAATTCACATCAATCAGAGTACTCTTATCAATCAGTGCAACCCTAAACTTAGAAATTCACCAAATGGATGTAAAAACTGTGTTTCTAAATGGCAATCTTGATGAGGAGATCTACATGATAGTACCTGAAGGAATCGACCAATCAGAGCTGTCACCGAGAGCTGTATGTAAGCTCAATCAATCATTGTATAGACTAAAGCAATCACCTCATATGTAGAATCAGAAGATTGACAACTACCTTAGCCAATCAAATTTTACAAGACTACAATTAGATTACAGCATTTATCTAAGAAGAAGACAAGACGATCAATCACTGATAATTATTGCCATATATGTCGACGATCTACTAATTCTAGCTGATTTGATAGAAACGATGAACAAATTCAAGGTGGAACTTAGCAACACATTTGATATGACAGACTGTGATGAAATTAAACATTTTTTGGGTATTCAAGTCATGTGCAATCGAAAAACACATACAATTACAATTGATCAAAGTCACTTTGCTAATCAAATCATTACAAAGTTTAACATGATGGATGCCAAGCCAATCAGTACACCCCTTGATCTATCCATTCAACTCAAAGCTGAAGGGGGAAAATCTGCAGACCAAAGTCTATTCAGACAAATAATTGGTAGTATAATATACCTGATGATTGGGACGAGACCTGATCTAGCTGCTGCTGTCAGCATCATCAGTCAATTTTTGGCCAATCCAATGCAAGAACATCACCATGCCCTCAAACAATTATTAAGATATATTAAAGGAACAGCTAATTATAAGCTGTGCCTTGAAAGTGATCAGAATCTAAGACTGATCGGTTTCAGTGATGCCAACTGGGGAGGAGACATTAATACATAATGATCAATGACAAGCTATATTTGTTGTAATTATTAGCTTATTATATCTCTCCTATCAATGATCGATGCATCAACGATCGATCATACGTTACTCAATTGTAGCTTAGACGATCTTTATTTTGTATTGACCAATCATAAATTAGCATTAATAAATACACGCATATTGGCTTCATTAGCCAGTGCGCTCTTTACTCCAAACACACATTCGAAGATCAAATTTCAACAGGTTATGAGCCCCAAGCTGCTCGAATTGCAGCTCGACAACCTGAGATCTACACAATCATAGCATCTATGCAATTATAACTGCGATTACTGTAAGTGTTTATTTAAAATCATAAACAATACATCAAACAAAGCGATAAACAACGCGACAAACGACACTGCGATAAAGCAATGCGATAAACATGTAATGATGCCACACAACGAAATGGACAACCTATACACATCATCGTCATCAGCAACAAGATCGACAAGATTGCGGTCTAAATCAAAAACAGATAACAGATATCAAACCCTTGACGATGACGACGGATTGGATAGCAACCATCAGAGCAATATCGCATTTAGCCTCGATTGACAGGAACAGATGGCTACAACAATCAGAAATCAGGAAGATAAATTAGACATGCTTGCAACTCTAATGGGCGAATTGATGGCAAAAATCGACAAAACAATCACATCACCTAGCGCGCCAACCAATCAGAACACAGCTATAGAAGGCAACATGCTACAAAGACAATCACCATCACCATCACCAACAACATCAACAAAGCTTAATGATCTGGCGAAGGAGTACCTGAGATCGATCAACAAATTTGATGGATCAGGTGGTGCACCCAGATTGTTTGATTACTTTGATGCCATAGAGCAATTTATCACCAGCACCAATCTATCAATACAAAAGGAGGAAGTCAATGCAGTGATCAGTAAAATTACAGGCAACGCTAGAATGTGGTTACAGAGGCACGTGAACACATCGGGAGAATTTGATTCGTGGGATGAGCTTAAAGAGGCTATGACGCAAAAATACGCACCAATGGAACAATTGTTGCGAATGCGCGATAAGCTTACAATGATGAAGCAAAAAGGATCGATCGAAGATTATAATGACGCATTCAACCGAATTATGGTACAAATCGAAGATATGACTGACACAGAAGCTATACCGCAATATCTCTGGGGTCTAAGCCCCAGGTACCGGGAATTAATACTTGCACGGGAGAATATGCCGACAATGCTGGAGGCTCTACAACTTGCATGCATCAGGTTCGACCCGGATAATAAATAAAGGCGCGACGAAGCCCACACGACAGACCAAGGCAGCTACCAAGGCGGCGACCGAGGCGGATACCGAGGTGGCGACCGAGGCAGCTACCAAGGCAGCGGTCGCGACAATCAAGGCGGAAGTGCCGGACGAAGCCGAGGCTATAACAAAGATAATGGAAACAATCGAGGAGGTCATAATGACAGAGGTGACCGAAGCGGCGATCGTAGAGCTAATCGAGGCAGGAATTTTCAGGGACACCCTCGGAAATGTTACGTCTGTGAGGGAGAATACGGAATATTTCAATGCAACAAATTCAATGATTGGGTAAAAACAGAAAAAGAAAAAGAAAAGACTAAACTGAGAGCCAAAGCAAATCTGGCGATTGGCACCATCATCGATTCGGGTACTACGCAACATATGTTCAACCAATTGGAGCTTTTCGAGATAGTGGCTGAGCATGACGGCTTAGTCATATGTGCAGGGAATGAGAAATTATACATGACACACATTGGGACAATTGAGCTCGACAACGAGCTGAAATTACAGGACATCTTATATGTACCAGAGATCGCCAGAAATTTAATATCTGTGCGGGCATTGACACGTGACGGAAATGATATAACCTTCAAGAGTGATGGATCAGTAATTAAAATTGGCGCGGATCACGAAGAAATTAAAATCGGACAAGCCAATGGCGACCTATTTCATTTATCAACATCAGAGCTAGAGCTAGAAGCAAACATCGCCGATTCCAAGATTGCAAACATCGCCGATTCCAAGATCAATGACTATATATTATAGCATCACCGACTAGGCCATCCGGGCCGAAATACTCTGCAATCAATCAACAAATTTATTACAGGGCTCGGAGATGTGCGGCTGTCGACCAGACAAATCGAAATATGCACCGAGTGTGAACATACAAAGTCGCACCGCAAGCCATTCGGACACGTGAAAAATCGATCGATAGAGCCTATCGGAAGGGTGCACACAGATCTGTGCAGGCCGATGCCCATGCCATCAGTTAATGGAGCAAAATATATATTAACTTTCATTGATGATGCCACTCGCTATGTCACAACATATTTTATTGACAACAAAAGTGATACATTTGATTGATTCCAGACACTCAAGGCATTTGCCGAGACGCAATCGGGCCGAAAACTCAAGATTCTCCAATCAGATGGAGGAGGAGAGTATATAAACACCGAGATGCACGAATTTTTAATCAAATACGGAATTCATCATGAAATGATGACACCGGACACGCTGCAACAAAACGGTGTAGCTGAACGATATAACTAGATATTGATGGAGTCAATCCGGGCAGTTAAAATTACTGCTGGCATACCTGATGAACTTTGGGCAGAACTTGCCGCAAGTGCTACATATTTACACAACCGATTGCCAACATGAGCCAATAAGGAGAGTGCTTCACCATTTGAATTATGGCACAGTCACAAGCCTGATATCAGTAACTTGCGCGTCATATGGGCTGACGCGTATATGTATATTCGCAAGGGAAAAAGGTCAAAACTGACACCCCGATCCAAAAAGCTTAAAATGATTGGCTATCATAACGAAAAGAAGGCGTACAGGCTCTGGGATCCAACCAATAGGAGGATAGAGATCAGCCGCGACATCACATTTGATGAATCTATTATATTAAAATCCCTAACAATCGTCAATCCAGAAGATCAAGAATACATCATCGAAGCGATTATCGGAGAATGCAAGATTGATGAAAAAAGGGAATATCTGGTTAAATGGCTAGGCTATGATGATGATGACAACACCTAGGAGCCAATCAAACAATTGATCAACACTAAAGCTCTACAAATTTGGCAAGATCGGATGTCAGAAGCTAATTTAATTGAATCAACTGATGACCTAATGACCTACAAGGAGGCAATTTCTCTGCCTGACGCAAAGCTTTGGGAGGAAGTGATCAATCAAGAGCTTAAATCACTTAAGAATAATGACACATGGATGATTGTACCTGAGGTGCCTACGGGACGTAAGCCAATTAGATGCAGATGGGTATTTAAAAAGAAACTTAACACTGATGGATCGGTTGCCAGGTACAAGGCGAGATTAGTGGCCAAGGGATATTCACAACAGCAAGGAATTGATTATAATGAAACATTTGCTCCTGTGGTGAAATTCACGTTGATCAGGGTACTTTTATCGATCGGAGCAACCCTAAACTTAGAAATTCACCAAATGGATGTAAAAACTGCATTCCTGAATGGCAATCTTGATAAAGAGATCTACATGATGGTACCTGAAGGAATCGACCAATCGGAGCTGTCACCGAGAGCTGTGTGTAAGCTCAATTGATCACTGTATGGACTAAAGCAATCACTTCGTATGTGGAATCAGAAGATCAACAAATATCTCAGCCAATCAAATTTTACAAGACTACAATCGGATCACAGCATTTATCTAAGGAGAAGACAAGACGATCAATATCAATATCAATCGCTGATAATTATTGCCATATATGTCGATGATCTACTAATTCTGGCCGACTCGATGGAAACGATAAACAAATTCAAGGCGGAACTTAGCAATGCATTCGATATGACGGACTGTGGTGAAATTAAACATTTTTTGGGTATTCGAGTCATGCGCGATCGAAAAACACACACGATCACAATTGATCAAAGCCACTTCGCTAATCAAATCATTACAAGGTTTAACATGATGGACGCCAAGCCAATCAGTACACCCCTTGATCCATCCATTCAACTCAAAGCTGAAGGAGGAAAATCCGCAGACCAAAGTCTATTCAGACAAATGATCGGTAGCATAATGTACCTGATGATTGGGACGAGACCTGATCTAGCTGCTGCTGTCAGCATCATCAGTCAATTTTCGGCCAATCCAATGCAAGAACATCACCATGCTCTCAAACGATTATTAAGATATATTAAAGGAACAGCTAATTATAAGCTGTGTCTTGGACACAATCAGGATCTAAGACTGATCGGTTTCAGTGATGCTAACTGGGGAGGAGACATTAACACATGACGATCAACTATGGGATATATTTTCAACCTATCAGGAGGAGCCATCAGCTGGTCAAGCAAACACCAAGCAACCATTGCCCTATCAACAACTGAGGCAGAATATATGGCATTAGCACATGCGATGAAAGAAGCCATTTGGCTATGCACCCTATTGGATGAGCTAGGATACTTGCCGAATTGTGCAACAACCTTATTTGAAGACAACCAATCAGCAATCGCCCTCACCAAAAATCCAATTAATCATGCTCGATCAAAGCATATCGACATTCAGCACCACTTTATTTGAGAGAAAGTTGAATCAAAGGTGATAGATATCGTTTACATAGTGACAGATGAAATAATTGCCGATGCATTAACTAAGCCACTTGCGTGACCAAGACTTGAAACTTTGATCGCAAAAATAGGCTTACGTAACTAACATTTTTTTAAAATTTTATGTTCTTTATCACATCATTCTTATTACTCAAGTAGTATTTTATATATAATTATTTGCAGTAAATGTACTTCATGGATGACATTTGTGATATACAGTTGAACACTTTACTTTTATTCCTTTATTTTATTTATTTATTTTTTATTGAGATATATCAAGCAGGGGGAGTGTTGTATTTATTAGCTTATTATATCTCTCCTATCAATGATTGATGCATCAATGATTGATCATACGTCACTCAATTGTGGCTTAGATGATCTTTGTTTGTATCGACCAATCATAATTTAGCATTAATAAATACATGCATATTGGCTTTATTAGCCAGAGCGCTCTTTACTCCAAACACACATTCGAAGATCAAATTTCAACAATTGAAGCCTTACTCAAGGAGTAAGCAATTGAGATAGTTTCAACATTCTAACAGATATACTTTATTGATCACATCTAAATCTTGCCAGTTAACACTTATATCAACACCCTTCTTAAGACACTACTGCATAACCCGCTAAGACCCCTAAACATATTTTCTGCACCTGCTCAACTCCGAGTATTTCACCGTTAATATATTTTAGTCCGTCACAATATGTCCAACATATATTACTAAAAAAGGAGATTTTGGCAATCTTCAAGTAAAGCAGCTAGAGCATAAAGTATAAGATATAAGAAAAGCTTTTTATCATATACAAGATTTTAAAGATTTTAAAGATACTAAGGGATATCAGGAAACTATTTTCAGTTCATAGTCTATAACTAGTATCTATACTTGTAGGCTATTTGCAGGCTGTTTGTAGGCTGTTCTAGCTAGTTCATAGTTCATGATATTATTCTAGAAATGTTTGAGGTTTGTGATATTATTCTAGTAGAGTTCTAGGGTAGTTTGTAGCTATTTGCCAATAATAGTTCATAGTCTTTAACTAGTATCTATATCCATGGCTATTTTGTTTATAGCTCTTAGTAAAACAGTTTACAACTCTTAGTAAAATAGTTTATAGATTAATTAACTATTTTTCTGATAGAGTAAAGAATATTCTCTAAGGTATTGGGCTTGTAGATATCAAGATATATAATTTACTAATATTCCTAATATTTTCTATAATATTATTTAATTAATATCTATTATATTTTATTCTATTAGAATCTTCTCTAAGATATTCCTAGGAGCAATATATTATAATAGACTAAAATATATTAATGGTAAAATACTCAGAATTGAGTAAGTGCAGAAAATATATTTCAGAGGTCTTAGTATTTTATATAGTAGTGTCTTAAGAAGGGTAATGTATCTATATAAGTGTTAACTGGCAAGAACTAAGTATAACTGATTGAATAAAAGTATATCTATAAGAGTCTCAAAACTATCCCAGTTGCTTACTCCTTAAGTAAGACTTTTAGTATCCCTTGAGTTATCTGTTATAAGCTTCCTTTGCTTGTTGCAGTTCAAATTTTTATTGTTAATTGTGAGTAGAGTATTTATAAGAAATTATAAGGTACTATATAGGCAGCGACCTAGGTTACTACTTGAATTTCTGATTGGCTTAGCTAAATATAAGATACAAATTGATTGGCTAAGATATAATAAAATACTATATCAGGTTATAATATCATTAGGTAGTAAAATAATATATCAGATCAAAATACTATTTTAAGTTATAATAATATTATAGATCTTAATAACATTAAGTATCTTAATAACATTAAAAGTCTTAATAATATTAAAGATCTTAATAATATTAAAGGTCTTATGACTGTGATCAAAATTAGTATTATCATTAAATGTTCTATTATAATATATAAAACTATCATACCTGATTTACTTTATTAGATTAAGAAAGGTATCTGGTTACATTTAGTAAATTGGTTCTAATCACTTTTACAAGAAACCTTCAAAGGCTAGAAGGCAAATGAATATCTTGATGAGATGGATAAATGTTTTACATTTATTCTATATTTCAAAGATCTTAAAAGTTTCTTGAAAGGTATCTATAGTATAGAACAGATTACTACTGAAGAATATATACAAATAATAAAGGTATCTAGATAATATCTGATATAATTAATTAATTATACTAAATATCCCAAGTTTACAAACTTATAGCCTTTATTTTATCTAGATATTTTTGCTATATATCTATAGATTTTTAAGTAACAAGAGAGTTTTAAAAGAGCTTATAGTAATCTATCTCTTCATATGCTAGATTATACTAATATCTTTGCTAATATAATCTGAGATAACTCTAAATACAGCTTCTGAATTTCTTAAGGAATTTAATATATATAAAAGAGTCTTTAAAAATGTACCAGGATGTTCTATAAATATTCCAAAGATCTACTTACTCCAGTATTACAAGCAATGAATTAAAAACTTTAGGATATCAGATAACTTCGACACTAAGTATATAGAGTATTAGCATATAGTTGATACTAAACAGCCCTATACTTATACTAATAAGTGAGATCTCATTCCTCAAATGATCAAGTATATATAATATTGAATAGTTCTAGAGAATAAACAATTATATCTAGAGAGTCTATACTCTATCCAACTAGTGCAGAATATATCTTATAAAAACTCTCTTGGCTCTCAGATGAAAAACTGTTCAATGCTAGTATTATCTAGTAGTAGATATTTTTGAAAGATTTAGAGCTTTGTATCCGAATATTCCTCTATAACCAGCTATTTCCTAATGGAGATAGTATTCATTACTATATAAAAAAATATAAACTTCCAGAGCTAAATAATCCTCAGATAATTTAGTTTTTACTAGATATTCTTTTACTATATTAAAATTGCACTAATTTAATGATTTTATCTTTAGCTAGATTATGATCTTTCAAACTCTCTGCCTTACTGTACCTAACATTTTCAAATAAGATATCATTGTAATGATCGATGCATGAATTCCTTGATTTTCGAGAATATTCTGTGACCTTCTGGCAATGATTCCTGATCCCATCTATCATTGATTATCACTCAGATCATCTCTAAGTCATCTTTTGTCAGATTGTCCAGTAATTCACAATGATCAAATAGTATTTTTGTAGTGAAGCCATTTATTAGTTGTTCTTTAGTCTTTCAATTTATATAAATACCCCCTCTATTTCTATCTAAATAAATCAGTTTGCACAGAGTCTTGAAATATCTCAATATCAGTCATAGTAAAGCCTGAAGAGCACAGTATGAAGCTGTAGTAAGGATATACAAAGGGAGATATCATATCCATAACTCTAAGCATTCTCAATGAATAAAGAACAAATGAAAGAACGAATAAACGAATGAACGAACGAACGAATGGACGAATGACCAGCTATTAGTACATTTATCACATCATTAATAATTAAATCTATTGGTGCAATCCTCAATTTTACAGGTGACTACATTATAATTAGATTGCTATTTTTAATACTAAGATTAAAACACAGATCTAATACAATATTTGACTATTGTATTACACAGCTTTGATTGTTGTTTCAGTTTAAGCATAAGGGCAATACTTATAATTTGGCTTGTATCTAGCATTTTCAGAGATTATCTAAACATGATTTAGATATAAATATATAGATTTTTGAATCTATAGATATATTTAAGATTATATCAATTAGTACTATTATTTACAATGTTTATCTTATACCATTTTTTAATACACTCTTCAGTGCTACAAATTCTTTGAAGGCTAGAAGAGATAAATATAGTTCAAAAAATATCTTCTTAATTGCTATAGTAATAGATTTTCTTTTTTTAAATTCAATTAGTTTAGATATTCTCTTGCATATAATTTATATTATATTGTAATATCCTGAGAATTTTAAATATATCTGATATATATATCTAAATGAAATATAACAGTTATAGAATATAAATATAGTCAGGTATAGAGATACTGGATAAAGATATTACATTTCAATTTCATAATAAAGAGAGATTCTAGACATGATAAGACTAAACTGATGAAAATTATAACTACCTCAATGCTAGCATACCCTGGTTTGCACTATAGAAAATAACTAGAAGAATCACTAACACCTGCCCTAGAGGAAGAATAAAATAATTACAGTAACAATTAGACCTAAAGACATTCAGCATATAGTTTGACAGAATATACATCCTTGAATTACTGATTAGATCAGGTTCTGAACATGATAAGCCTAAATGGAACACTGAAATAAACATTTGCTAGACAGACAGATGGATATATCTTGTAGAAACCCTTGGAGGAAGACAAAGCAATGAATAGCTATCTACTTAGGTTGACTCCTAGATGGAAGTAAAACAATTTTAAAAATGTTTATTAATTGTAAGAAACCTATAGAATTTATTAGAAATTCTCTCTCTGAACAAACTTAGCAAAAATCATATTACTTATCTTGCAGAGCAACCAACTTGGTCAACCTCTAAGAACTTGGTCACTCTCCTTATCAGAATCAAATAGAATAATAGCAGAATTAGACAGAATAGCATGAACAAGAAATAGACTCCCTGGAGCATACTGGCTTCAGATAGCCCTTACTAGAGTCTGATATCTATCAGAAAAACTTGCTGAATAATCAGGAACTTTGCTCTTATTACTGTTAAAGAGATTTATATAGAAAATTAATAAGAAATCTCAATTCTAATAAAATTATTAAAGAAGAAGATATTTATCTATCATTAATATTAGAAAGCTTATTCTCTTTATCTGATGACTTTAAAGGTATAGAACTTGCCACAGGAGTTAAGATCAAAATGCTTGAATTAATTGAATCCAAGATTTGATCATCAACCCTAGAAGAATTCAAGTATCCTTCAGAAGTCACTAGTTTCTGAGACAGTTCTAATTATATAAGAAAAATATAGTACGTAGAAGAAAACTATTAGTAAATGAAAATACTTTAAGAAGATCCCTGCCTACTGTAGTACTTATCAAGATATAGTACCACATCTGTATCAAAGCCTTTATCAATTGAGAGCAGCTGAGTAGCCACTCTATCATCATTATCATCAAAACCAGGCTGGCTAGAACTCTCTACCTTAAGCTTAAGACTTACTGCTATAGCTGTTTTAATCTTTTCTTCCTTCTCTTCTTCATGTTCAAAATCCAGACTCACTATAGGACTGGGAGTTAATTTTGGTTTATAATACTAAGAATCAGAGCTTCTACCCTCCCAGCTTAGAGAAGAAGGAGCCAGAGATGCTAAAAGTTTAAATTATATAGTAAAATCATAGGAAAAGAAATTAGTAATAATCAAGGATACTTCTAATTGATTACCAAAATTCAGATATATCTGTCCATTGATACTTGAGGAAACACTAATCAACCTCATTATTATCTGTATCTCAAAAACCTAGAGGAGTTTTGCAAATAATCTTACTGTCACTGTTATTAGAAATTATAATAGAACTCAAGATCAGAGATTTAACATGATATACAGAAGTAGCCAGAGGTACTAGAAAGTTCTAAAATTATAAGAAAAAGAAATAGTTATATCAGAAAAATAGTTAATTAATCTATAAACTATTTTACTAAGAGTTGTAAACTATTTTATTAAGAGCTATGAACAAAATAGCTACAAATATAGATGCTAGTCATAGACTATGAACTATTATTGGTGAACAGCTGCAAACAGCTGCAAACTACCCTAGAACTCTGCTAGAACAATATTGCAAATGACAAACTAGCTAGAACAGCTTGCAAACAGCCTGTAAACAGCTTATGAGCATAGATGCTAGTTATAGACTACAAACTGAAAATAGTTTCCTAATATAGTGATCAAACAGACTTCTAATTGATCACTGAAGATCAGATACTTATAAATCTATTGATACTTAGGAGGATGGTTGATATCCTCAGAATCTGTAGTGTTTCAAAAACCTAGAGAAGTTTTATAAATAATCTCATCATCCTTATCATTGTTATTTCAGCAATGCTTGCTAAGAACAGTAGGAACTGGATATCATTAGAACTGTAAAGTCATAATGAAATTATAGAAAAAAGAGTACTGGGTAATTTAAAAGACTTTTTAGAGTTGCAAAAAAGATAGATGTTAGGACTCTACTCTTATATCTACTAGAATTATATATGAATGACCACATTAGGAAACTATTTCAGTTTGTAGTCTATAACTAGCATCTATGCTCATAGGCTATTCACAGGCTATTCACAGGCTGTTCTAGCCAGTTTATAGTTTGTGATATTGTTCTAGCAGAGTTCTAAAGTAGTTCGTAGCTGTTCATAGCTGTTTACCAATAATAGTTTATAGTCTATAACTAGCATCTATGTTTGTAGCTATTTTGTTCATAGCTCTTAGTAAAATAGTTCACAGCTCTTAGTAAAATAGTTTATAGATTAATTAACTATTTTTCTGATATACTTATAGGCTGTTTACAGGCTGTTTACAGGCTGTTCTAGCCAGTTCGTAATTTACAATATTATGGTTTATAATATTGTTTTAGTAAAGTTCTAGGGTAGTTTATAGCTGTTTACCAATAATAGTTCATAGTCTATGACTAGTATCTATATCTATAGCTATTTTATTTGTAGCTCTTAGTAAAATAGTTTGCAGCTTTTAGTAAAATAGTTTGTAGATTAATTAACTATTTTTCTAATATAACTAAGGACTTACCTAGAAAGAGATATCTCATTTCTAACCTAAGCAAGACAACCCTGGTTAGAGAGAAAGAAAGCAGGTGAATTCAGATAATAAAAGATAAGACATATAACAAGATCTCTAGTCAAGAAATAAATCACTGAAAGCAAGTCATTAAGCTTAGAAATAGAATTACGTACAAATTTTATACCTCCAACATCTTATAGCAAGATTTAGTCTAACTGATATATAGCATTCAGATATATATATACACTTACTCGAATAACTTACTTCATTAATAGCTTAGCACACTAATAACCCTATCGAATCACTGAGCTCGACTGATGAATCAGTTTAGATTATTAGTATTAACTAAGCCTATATAAACAAAGCTAGAAAGATACCTAACTAAAGATCTAATTTGCACCTGAATAATTGAATAATCTGAGAGTTAGAAAAAAAAAAAAACAATAAATCAGCTTTCATCTAAAAAACAAGTTTATAATAAATAAATATTAAAATCATATTACTAAATTACTCAATCCCTAAGTATAAACAAAATAAATCATATAAGAAATATACTACAACTACTGCATATAATAAAAATCTAGAGTTTACTTACTGAAATCAGTAGTATGACTCACACATCTACTATATGGTATGACAGAACATTTTATAATAATATACATTTTAATTATATAAAATTATAGTCATATAACTCTTAATAATATTAAGACTCTTAATATTATTAAAACCTTAATGTTATTAAGATCCACAATCACACTATAACCTAAAATAGTACTATAATCTAATATATTATTTCATTATTCAATTACATTATAATCTGATATATTATTTTATTATATCTTAGCTAATCAATTTATATCTTATATTTAGCTGAGCCAATCAGAAATTCAAGTAGTAACCTGGATAGCTGCCTGTATAGTATCTTATAATTTTTTATAAATACTCTGCTCACAATTATTAATAAAATTCAGACTGCAATAAGCTAAGAAAGCTTATAACAGATAACCCGAGAGATATTAAAGCCTTACTCAAGAAGTGAGCAATTGAGATAGTTTCAAAATTTTAACAGATATACATTTTATTCAATCGATTATATTTATTCTTACTAGTTAATACTTACAGATATATACTCTTTTTAAGATACTACTACATAACCTGCTAAGACTTCTAAAAACCTATTTTCTGCACTTGCTTAACTCTGAGTATTTTGCTGTTAATATATTTTAGTCTGTTACAATTAGTACTAACTAGCAGGAAATCAATTGATACCTCAACCGATTTGTTATCTATATTATATAACCAAACTTACTAAAACCCATAGTAGAAGATAAAAGCAAGAATGGTACTACTACTACCACTGTCTATATTACTATAACTATCTAGGAGAAGACTTCAAGAGGATGAAGAAACTATAGCAGACAGACTACCTACCTTTTATAGATATATCAAAGAGTATGTTCAGGAATTTCTAGATGATTTGAAAAGCTACTTCACAGCTAAAGAAATAGCTAGCACTCAAAGGATTACTATCTTGGCCACTCAACTTAGAGAACCTGCAAGAGAAATATATTACATAGCCTTAATAGATACAACAGCCACTGAACTAGGAAGGTTACTCCTCACAGCTACTACAGTAGCTAGAAATGCAGCCACACCCACAGTAATAGCTACTGCTCATTGAGACACTACTAGAACATAGTTGGAAGAGAAATATTTTACTGAACAGAAATAAGAATCAATTAAGGAGCAACTATTCAATATGAAGATGTCAATCAACTAATGCCTAGAGGATTGGATTACTACTATTAATCAGTATATGCAACTTTATAGAGAAATCAGCCCAGTTGTGTGAGAAATAGTATTTATGAATAGCTTATCTATAGATCTTTAATACTATATCAAGAGGTTTGGTCTCTAAAGAATGGAAGAGAAAGTCAGAATAATACAAGCCTTTTGGGACACTGAAGTAGAACACTCTGCATCCTTATATGACAAGTTACCACAAGACTTGTACAGAAAATTCAATACTGGAATATCTATAGTCCAAATAGTATCAGCATTAGCTGAACTACCCAAAGAGGACACTATTAAACCAACAGTCATAGCAAAGATAGGCAAGATAATATATGAAGATGAAATGGAAAAGATTACTAAGATATTCTCCAAAATGATAGCATATATTGCTGATCTTGAAGCTAAAGTAATCCACCAGAACAAGCAGCTAAGAGGAATCTATATTATCAAAGAATGAAACAAGACTAAAATAAATTGTTTCCTCTATGGAAGGTACAGTCACTTTGCTAAGAATTGCTGAACTAGAAGTTGGAAGGAAGGCCAAGAGAAAAAAGAAGAAAAGAAGGCTAACCATGTCAATATAGTACAAGAAATCGAGGAAGAAGATAAAGAATTCAAGGAATTACTATTACCCTGCCATCTAGATAATGTATGCAAGTATGGGCAAGAAGTAGACTCTACTACAACTCTAGAATAGAAGCCTTTCTCAGACTAATAGATGAAGATTATAGAGAAGAAATTGAGGTGAGATTAGTCAACCATAACTACAGCTAATTCAAAGTATACTAAGGAGATCAAATAGCCCAAGTGGTGATTATCAGATGTGAACAGCAGCTGCTAAAAGAAGTAAAAGACTTAGAAGAAATATGATAAGAAAAGAAGGAATTTGGATCTACTAAACAAGCAAATATGATAATAGAGAGACTGGACAATCAGAAAAATGCTAAGAAGCATGTCTACTCTCTTAATGAAAATCTGTTACCAAATCAAAAGAAGCAGCTATAAGATCTACTAAAGGAGTATGAGGATATCATCACAATCAGTTTTAAGGATCTTCTAGACCAAGCCTTTTTTACTCACCACATCGATACAGGAGATGCCAAACTGATCAAGCAAGTACCCTATAAGTTGCTAGCTAACTACTATGACTTTGTATGAAGCATGTTCAAGAACTATTAAAGTCAGGAGTGATTATATAATCAAAGAGCCTCTGGGCATTGCCTATTAGTATAATACCCAAAAAGGATGGACAGAGAATAGTTATTGACTACTGCAAGTTGAACTCCATTATCAAGAAGCATACATATCTGTTTCTGTACTCAGAAGACTTATAGAATATGTTGAAGAAAGTGCAAATCTACTCAACTCTTGACTTGTGGGCAAGATACAACCAAATCAGAATGATACTGGAAGTATAAAAGAAATCAGCATTTGTTATACCATTTGAACAATATGAATTCACAAGAATGTTCTTTAGACTCTGCAATGCACCTGCCACCTTCTAAGCTATAATAAATTAGATCTTCTATGATCTGATTAGATATAGAGTAATTATATACATTGATGATATTAACATCTATGCTGAGACCTTTACAGAACACATAGTAACCCTGAAGGAAGTATTTAAATGACTTAGAAAATACAGATTGAGGATCAAGTCAACAAAATGCTACTTTGAATAAAAGAAGATTAAATACCTTAGATTTATAATCAATGGAGGAGAAATCTACCCAGATCTGAAGAAGATTGAAATTATTAAAGCCTTTCCAACCCTATAAGATAAGATGATCTTATAAGAATTTTTAGAACTAGTCCAGTTCTATAAAAGGTTTATCCCTGGATATTCTGAAATTACCATACCCTTGCATATGTTACAAAGAAAGAGAAGAGCATGGAAATAGACACCAGCTGTACAAACTGCCTTTAGTCCAATCAAGGAAGCACTTACCTATACATCAGTAATGGCAAGACCAGATCTTATAAAAGTATTTAAGTTATATATAGATATATCATCATTCAGACTTAGAGTAATTTTGGTACAAGACAATAAAGATAGAGAACATATAATTGCTTATACAGGATAAGCCACCTATGGAGTGGAATCTTCCTATAGAGCTACCCAGCTAGAATGTGTAGCAGTCATTTGGACTATATAGCACTTCTACTACTTCCTGATTAGAAAACAATTCACTCTGATAATAGACCACTTAGCTCTCAAATAGCTCTGAAACAAACTGAATCTGATAGGAATATATATACAATGGTTAGCTATACTATAGGAATATGATTTTATAATACAATACAGAAAAGGATAGAATTATTAGAATGTGGACACCCTCTTATACCTACCTCAATTTATCTAAGATTAATACCCTAAATCAAAAAGAATATACTTACTCAATAGATACTAAACTCTATAATAGATATTTAGATTATCTCAGTAACCTAACCTTTACTGAGACAATAAATGAAAATAATCAATGGCTTATATGGATAACAGTACTCAACTATTTTATTAAGAATAATATACTTTATTGATGATATAGAGGACAGATATAACTTATAGTTCCTAAGTACAAAAGACAAATGGTATTTCAGGCCTCCTACAATCATTAACTAGCAGAACACATGGGCATAGACAATATATATCAGTGATTATCAGAAAAATATTACTGGAAGAATATGTACAAAGATATTAAAGAATATATCAGGAGATACAACACTTGCCAGAAGAGGTGCTAAGGAAAGAAAGTTGAGGCTTTATAACCAATTGTACCTGAAGGACCCTTTGAACATATTGGAATAGACATTGTTGGACCACTATCAAGAACACTCAGAAGAAACCAATATATTGTAATAGCAGTAGATTATCTGACCAAGTATCTCGAAGCAAGAGCCTTGCCTCTTGCAAATACCCTTAACATTACACCCTTTATCTATAAAGATATTATCTGCTGCCATAGGATATCTTATGAAATGACCTCTGACCAGGGGACTAAATTTATTAATAAATTCATACAGATATTAATACAACACTTTGGAATCTGCTAGATAAAGACTACTGTCTACTATCCCTAAGGAAATGGACTTACTGAACAGACAAATCAAACTATCAAAAACATAATTGCAAAAATAGTACAATTATAAGAAGGAGATTGGGACCTATATCTACCTTTTACCTTATTTGCACTATAGATAATAAAAATAAGAGATAACAAAGTTTACCTTTTTTGAGCTTGTTTATAGAAAAAAAGCTCATCAGCTAGTAGACCAAGTGATGAATAATCTAGAACTCAGCTACACCCCCTAGGAAATGCAAATAAGATACTGTGCAATAAAGGAAATTTAAGAATTATATGATGTCTGAAACAAGGTAAGAGAATTTATCGCCATTATACAAGATCACTAAAAGAAGAATTATAATAAAGAATACAAGGAGACTAAAAAGTTGAAGATTAGTGACTAGGTTTTATTATACTAGAATATAGTAGAATTTTCATAGTCAGCAAAATTAGATCTAAAATAGGAAGGACCATACTACATTGCAAGTATAAAAAGAATTATATATCAGTTATGAAAAATAACAAAAATGATCTTACCTTATACCATTTACCAAAACTGCCTCAAGAAATACCATACCTTACTGGAATAACTTCTATGAAGTCCGAGTCAGCCTGATCAAGGTGTATTGACATATAGAACCCCTAGAAGACCTCAAAGAGATAGAAGAATCAATCTTATAGAAAACCTGATCAGTTCTATACAATATTTAAAGGATACAGCACTTGGTACAAATCAATGAATAGAAAGAATACTACCAAATCACACAACTTTGAGAAGAAGAAGTTGAACATATTTGGAACTGGAAGAACAGAGAAATCTGTCAATGAGCTCTCAAGAGAGCACTCTCTGCCTTTGCTTCAAGAATAGCCAAGTGAATCTATCAGCTATTCAAGCACAAGCCTAGTACTCTGAACTATTTCCAGTATAGTATATTCTAACTACATATATCAACTTACACAGAACAATATAAAGGAGCTAAAGAAGGAAGTAAAACAATTACAGAGAGATTTCTCTAAGTTAGAATTATACCTTGAAGTCTAACTTGAAAAAAGGAAGGAGATGTGACAGAACATTTTGTAATAATATATATTTTGATTACAGTCATATGACCCTTAATAATATTAAGACTCTTAATATTATTAAAACCTTTAATGTTATTACATAAGATCTACAATCATACTATAACTTAAAATAGTACTATAATCTGATATATTATTTTATCATTCAATTATATTATAACCTGATATATTATTTTATTATATCTTAGCTAATTAATTTGTATCTTATATTTAGCTAAGCTAATCAGAAATTTGAGTAGTAACCTGGGTAGCTGCTTATATAATATCTTGTAATTTCTTATAAATACTCTGCTCACAATTATCAATAAAATTCAGACTGCAACAAGCTAAGGAAGCTTACAACAGATAACTTGAGGGATATTAAAGCCTTACTCAAGGAGTGAGCAATTGAGATAGTTTCGAAATTCTAACAGATATATATTTTATTTAATCAATTATATTTACTCTTGCTAGTTAATATTTTCAGACACATACTTTTCTTAAGATGCTACTGCATAACCTACTAAGACCTCTAAAAACCTATTTTCTACACTTGCTCAACTCTGAGTATTTTGCTGTTAATATATTTTAGTCTATCACAATGGAGAGATTCTTAAGAATTCTAGCAAGATCTTTATAATAGAAAAGAAAAGTAAAAACAAAAGAAAGTTAGAATGACCAAAATGAGAAAGACAAGTAAGCTACAAATTACCAAATCCAGAATAACTATATACCCAGATAAACAGATATACCCAGATAAATTAGTATAGAGGGTAACAATATATAGAAGATTTAAAAGATTTATTCACCATCAAGAGATGATGTTTATAAATAGAGGAGTAATGAGAGGTGACAAATATTTTAACCTTAGTAACAATTATAAAATATCTAACATCAAAGAAATATTACCTATCAGAAATACTGCT
Source organism: Endogone sp. FLAS-F59071 (assembly GCA_003990785.1). Lineage (NCBI taxonomy): Eukaryota > Fungi > Mucoromycota > Endogonomycetes > Endogonales > Endogonaceae > Endogone > Endogone sp. FLAS-F59071. The sequence continues at coordinate 35,469 of RBNK01000013.1, read as the reverse complement.
AACAAGAGAATAGGACTCTATAATAGAACTAATGTTGTTAGAAGGACCCAGCTACTACCCTTGAATATATCTGCCATAACTAGTACAATTGGACAAGCTCTGCTATATAGAGATCTAGAACCATAGATCTCCATTAAGATAAATTATACAGAAGATCTTATAGATATGGTAGATATTACCTACAATCTTCTCAAGAGTTCAAAACATATTCTTTATTAAGTCCTATTACTATATTAGATATGTATTGAAGGCTACCATAAATGCTCAAGAAGTATAGAATGAAGGACAGACTACTCAAGATCTAGAACTCACTACAAGAGAAAGGAAACTTGGCAAGAAGATATACTAATTCTTTAAGTACTAACTCTCAGTACTCCTCTACCTTAGAAGACTCAGTTCTTGTCAATAGAAAAAACTTACCTTAGAGCAGTATAATGAAATTCTGAATACTCTCTTAGAGGATTTTGACTCAGAACAAACAGTTCAAGACCAAACTGAGAATCTCTTATCCTTCAAGGATAATGATACCAATATCAGTTATGAGATCAAGACTTTTGATATTGAAGAATTCAGTAATGAAGCCTTCATCTTCAATGATTTTGAGGAGTTCAAAGCCTCTACACTCCTCAATGCTGTAGTCCTCAACAATCTGATGAACTTAGAGTTTAGACCCTTTATAACTCTCAACTTTATAGCTTTTGAGACTCCCAGAAAATCTAAAGCCTCTGAAGACCCTAAGACTAATGCTGCAGCAAACTCACAAGTTATCTCTTTAGCCTCTAAAACTAGTAATAATGATCTACCTCTAGCTTCTAAGAATAATGAAACTACTCCCGAAATCTATAAGGATATTTCTGCACTATAAGATCATCTTAATATCATAGGCTAACCCTCAGCCAGCCAACCCTTAGCTAGCCAACTCTTAGCCAGCCAACTCTTAGACTAATACTTCAATTTCAGAAATTATAGTCTAATTCATTGAAGCAGACCTTGATCTACAATTCCTTAGCAATTTTTGATATATTATTATATTTAGTATTATCTCTCAAGTTTTGTATAAATATCCTCTTTATTTTTATTCAATAAATCTTTGCCTGAGCTTAAGCCCAAATATAAAGTCTAAGACCTAAACAAAACCAGTGAAGAAGTATTTACTTAGTAATTTTTAAGCTAAGATATATTAAGATATATTGCTTTTAGATATTGACAGATTAACTTGATTGTTGATATATATCTAAGGACTTACAATCCTTTATACATTATAAGATATATAATCCTTTGAATTTTAAGTATTATTTCTCTACATCTTACCTTATATACTCTTTGATCCCCTATATATACAGAACTTAGCTCAGCTACTGGTTCCTGATTGAGCCTATAAATCTTCTATATTTAGTTAATCTCAGAGTTTCATCCTTACAATATTGTATGATAAAGTAAAATAAAAAGAATAATGAGCTAAAAATAAAAAAAGGAAGGTGAATGCTTATTCAAATCTAAACTGTTGTTCAGAATCTAAACTATCATTCTGGTCTGCAGAATTATACAATTTGTGATTTGGAAATTGATAATACCAATATAGGAATATACTACTCTAAGAAATATATAAGTAAACTAGTCCTATAGTACAATTATATTTTCAAGCAATTTAATATAATAAAAATATTTCTGTTACAATATTAATTTCTGAGAGATAGAAACAATGAGATCAGTGGGAATGATTACTATATACAAGAATTAGAAGAGTATAAGAAATTAAATGGAATAATCAATAACTGATGGGAAATCAGAAGATTGGATGGATGTGAGAACTATTGCTGCATCATTCTTGGCAGATTATAATATTTGCTTAGATGCTGCATTGTTATCTGATTCTATGAGGTTTACTGTAGTTAAAATTTCTGCTTTCTCTTAACAAAAGGTGATAGTAACTCCAAATTAGGTATAGTGATAAATTCTCAGAAATCAAGTAAACTCAGAGTTGATTATTATAATAAACATATAAATATATAAATATATAAATGTTGTAGTACCTAAAAATAGAATGATGAAATTCATGTCACAATGGAGAATTTATCCCTAACTTCTACTTCTGAAACCAGATACCCAAATCAGGATAGATCTAGGGGTAAATAACATAATTATCAAGAAGATAAGATGATTAAGAGATGAAACAATTACTCAGGGGCTTATACCATATCAGGACAAGGAGAAAATGATTAGGAGTTAAAATACAAAGAAGAAACATTATAAATATCACCCTCATCCAACTGCACAGTCTACCATCAGAAACCTATTCAATTACCAAAATACCTCACTATATAAGACAATGCAAGAAGGATCCCAGGACCCCATCTCCCTATATCCAACAGAAGTCACCAGACCCATCAGATAGTAACTCATCAGATGTCCAGATTACAATCAGAAAGAAGAAATGCTATATCAGGGAACAGACCTGAGCCATCAAGGAGGAATACTATACAAAGCTGCTTAAGGACCTTATGACAGCTGTGAGTAACCTGAAAGATGATAAACCAGTCCAGAAGATCAGAAACCACTTCCAGGGATTTGACCCCTTAGTCACTATTGACCTGGTAATACAAAATGACCTCCTGATTGACCAAATCTGAGATTAATGTCATCTGGCCATGACCTACCAAAAGGGAGATGCCTTCTTTAGGCATTAGTATATACAAATACAGTACAGTGACAGGAGTTTCATATGAGAAGAGTTGGCTGATAGGATAGAGTTCATAAGAAAGACAGTGAAACATTAAAGAAAAGTCTTTTATATGTTTGAACAATAGCCTCAAGTAATCAAACATTTTCCTTCTAAGAATATCTGACTTATTAATTTACTATCAGATGCTTAAGTCCATCAGATGATCCTTAAAGTCACATTGACCTATAGGAGACCAGATGTGTAGGAAGATTCAGATCATGAAGACAACTAATATAGGAAATAATCTTATATCTTTAACACCCATTATAAATACCTCAATCTGTTTTGTACTTAGTAGAATATTCCATTCAAATAGTCATCAGAATGACTCACAACTCCTAACTTATTTATTTTTATCATTATTGATATAGTTAGTGAATTTGCCTAACAGTTATTTTATATAAATACCCTCACTCTTTGTTTGAAGAATAAATCAGTTCAGATAGCTTGGAGCTAAAGAAACTTAAGGAAAGATAAAGAGAATAAGAGTCTGGGACTCTAGGTTTGATAAAGTATAAGTTTAATTTTGAAAAGCTTCCCCCATCTACTACTATCATATACCTTCAAGTAACTATTACAAACACTTACCAAAAACCTCTCATTATTAAGCCCATATACCTTAATCTACTTAGATATTTCCCTATATTTATATCTACTGATATTTGAGTATATTCTTCATTTGAGTCTAGTTCTTAATCTTAGAGAGGTATCCACTACAATATATAATCTAAATTATTTGAATATTAAAGATAACTATCTTATAATAAATATAAACAATATGATTTATTCAACATTGAAGAAGATATAACCTGAATTATTTAATATTAAAGAGGGTACAACCTGAATTATTCAATATTGATAAGAATGAATATTATAAAAAATAACTGCCTATAACAAATATAAAAATAAATAAATGTTAAAGACAACCTAAATTAGTCAATATTGAAAAATATCTAAATTATTCAATATTATCAAAATAACTTTAAGATCCTCTATACTATATTAGGAGTTAGAGATTAGCTTCTAAAAAGAACTCTAGAAAGAAACCTAGTAACTTAGATAAGTATAATGATACTGAGCTAAGAAAATAGATAATAGAGATAAGAATAAATATTATAATGGCTGACCCCCAACTTAACTGATTTTCACAAATTTTGTACTATGCTTAATTAAGAAGTTACCGTAACATTCTGTCCTCTTTCATTTTTAGTTATTGATGACTTTTATTTCTGCTTGATGACTTTATTTCTGCTTAATGACTTTTATTTCTACTTAATGACTTTTATTTCTGCTTAATGACTTTTATTTCTACTTGATGACTTTTATTTCTACAAAATGCTACTACCAGAGTCATTACGAATTCTTTGCAACAATTGGATTATATTTTCATAGCAAAGTCTTTATTAGTTGTTCTTTAGTCTTTCAATTTGTATAAATACCTCCTCTATTTCTATCTAAATAAATCAGTTTGCACAGAGTCTTAGAATATCTCAATATCAGTCATAGTAAAGCCTGAAGAGCACAGCACAAAGCTGTAGTAAGGATACGCAAAGGAAGATATCATATCTGATACTCTGAGCATTCTCAATGAATGAATGAATGAACAAATGAACAACTAGTTATTAGTATATTTGTCACATCTTGGTGCTGACTGACAGGAGAGTTATTACAAGACTGACTCTCATATCCTTATTTAAGCAGGACCAAACTGTTATAACCAAACTGTTATGACCAAACTGTTATGACTGACTGAACTGTTTTAACTGTGGACTCATTAAATTAATACTCTATATGAAATGAAACAAAATGACCCGATGCTACAAACAAACTACTTTGAAAAAAAAAAAAAAAAAAAAACAAAAAAAAAAAAAAAAAAACTATAAAAAAAAAAAAAAAAAAAAAAGAGCACCACTGGCATACACTATAGGAAAATACCAATAGGAAAATACTACTAGGAAAATGCCACTAGAAGACTCCAAGGTATATATTAACTAATGCAGGTTTGAATCATTAGCTTGACCAGGTTCCACTCAAGACAAGACCTATGGACCTATGATTGCTAGAGAGAGAAACGATCGAAAAACGAATTACTGAGTAAACAAGACAAACAATCACCGAATAGTTGAACGGATATATGAACAAATGAAACCAAACTGAACTGATCAAACAGACTGAACTGAACTGACCCGATGGAGAAACTAAACAAGAAATAGATAAATTATAACTATCTCGAAGTTAGCACACCCTGGTATGCACTATAGGAAATGACTAGAAGGACTACCGACACCTGCCCTAGAGGAAAAATAAATGATCACAGCAACTTGGAGAGGAAACAAATTGTTGGAGAGATTTCTTTATTGTTGAATCAGCTTTTGATCAATATATATAGAAGAAGACAGCAAAACTATTTATTCAAGTAACTGACCTGATCAACCAACCTGATCGACTGACCTGATCAACTAACCTGATTGACCTCTGGAAATTCTTCTTCTTCCTTGTCAATATCAGACAGAATTGTAGGAGAAAAATAATCAAAAGAATCAATATCAGAATCAGAATCAGACTCCAAAGCTAGCTCAGGACTTTTCTCATCATCAACCTTAGTATCAGAGCATCTCTCAGAAGTTGTTGAATCTCTGAACAATTTATAAAATATAGTAAAAACATAGAACAAAAAAATTGTTAGTAAATGAAAATACTTCAGGAAGATCCTGCAGACTATAGTACTTACTCTAGATAGGATATTGCATCATATTAATATCAAAGCCCTCATCAAGTAGCTGAGTTGCTACCCCATTATTATCGTCATTATTATCATCAGAATACTGGCTAAAAGCCTCAGCCACAGGAAACCCCCACCACTGACTAGGACCATATTCTTTATTGTTATCATTATTTTTGATAGTACTGATAACTAAGATGTTGGACTGATCTGCATCCGCATCCACATCCGCATCTACATCTGCATCTGCATCCAAAGGACTTAGTATTGGACTACTAAAGATTGGAGAATCAACATGATGTATAGAAGGAGCTGGAGGTGCTAGAAATTTAAAATATATAGCAAAATCATAGGAAAAGAAATCAGTAATAATCAAAGATACTTTCAGTTGATCAGACAGATATCTCATGCCTTGAATCATTTACTTATCAGTCCATCAACACTTGGGAAGATGCTTGTCATTGCCATTAGAATCTGCCATATCCTGAGACCACTTGCCCAGGATACTAGAGCTCATCAGAAACTACTCACCATTGTCGTCAATATCCTCAGAATCTGCTGTGTCCCTAAACCACTGACTCAGAGGAGTCTCGTGGACAACCTCATCATTATTATCCCAGTGATGCTTGCCAAGGACAGAAGGACTTGAAGGAGAACTTGACTCAATGAAATTGTCAATAGTAACTAGATATCATTGGTACTGCAAAGTCATACTAAAAGTATATAAAAAGGAGTAGGGTGTGATTTAGAAGACTTTTTGATCTTGCAAGGAAGACAGAAGTAGTGGACAACCCATTCTTATAACTGTGTGAATGATCTATATCCAAGACCTACCCTGAATCTTGGTACGACCCCAAGAACTTACCCAGGCTAGAGACCTCATTCTGGATACCTCATTGCTGACCCAAGCAAGCAGACAACCCTGGTTGAAGAGAACAGATAAATTTGGACAACAAGAGAGCAAGATATATAATGAGATACCCAAAATGACAAGACTAGCCAAGAAATGAATCACTGAAAGAAAGCAAGTCACCATGATCGATTTTACTCTTTTTTTTTTTTACATTGAACAATAATGCATTCGATTGATTTTCATTTAATGTACATATACATTTTATTTATTACCTCAGTAACTTATCCCCTTATTTAGATCGGACATTATTATATTTATTTTTGGCGATCTTCAATAGATACTTATTTCATGTATTTGTGTTTGGATATTATTTGATATATCATTATTTTATATCCCACATTTCCAAGGAGTTATTTATTTAAGGAAATATGATAAGCTACTTCTTTATTTAGTAATATCCTTATCAAGAATAGTATTTTTTTATTTTTATATTTTCAAATAACTTAGACAGATTTAACTGAAGACTGGTGACAATGTTATGCTCACTGCATGGATCATGTATACAATTTTGGAGACTCACAGTCAGAGAAGCTTATTTTATTAGCTTCTCTTATATATCACTAATTTATATTGCCACTGACCTAAAGAGTCTTGAGGATAAGACATTCCCAGTTGAGCCCCCAGATGTGACGGCCAACCCCTGACTTAACTAATTTTCATGAATTTTGTACTATACTTGATTAAGAAGTTACCATAATATTCTGTCCCCTTCCATTTTTAGTCATTGACGACTTTTATTTCTACTTGATAACTTTTATTTCTGCTTGATGACTTTTATTTCTGCTTGATAACTTTTATTTCTACTTGATGACTTTTATTTCTGCAAAATACCACTACTAGAGTCATTACATATTCTTTACAATGATTGGATTGTATTTTCATAGTGAAGTCTTTATTAGTTGTTCTTTAGTCTTTCAATTTGTATAAATTCCCCCTCTATTTCTATCTAAATAAATCAGTTTGCACAGAGTCTTGGAATATTTCAATATCAGTCATAGTAAAGCCTGAAGAGTATAGTATGAAGCTGTAGTAAGGATATGCAAAGGGAGATATTGCATCTGACACTCTGAGTATTCTCAATGAACAAACGAATGAATAAATGAATGACTAGTTATTAGTATATTTGTTACAATATAAAAATAAAATAGAGATAAAAATATTAAAAAGGAGAATAAAAGAGACTGATAAAAAATATAATATTTTAGCACTTGTATTTGCCTAGTTATATAAATCAAATAACATTTAATTAGAAGAACATTAGGAAACTATTTTTATTTCATAGTCTATAACTAGTATCCATACTTATAGGCTGTTCTTAGGCTGTTTATAGGCTGTTCTAGCTAGTTTGCAGTTCGTGATATTGTTCTAGAGATGTTTGCAGTTTGTAATATTGTTCTAGTAGAGTTCTAGAGTAGTTTGCAGCTATTTACCAATAATAGTTTATAATCTATGACTAGCATCTATATCTGTAGCTATTTTGTTTATAGCTCTTAGTAAAATAGTTCACAGCTCTTAGTAAAATAGTTTATAGATTAATTAACTATTTTTCTAATGAACCAAGCTATCTACTGGAGGATAAATATTTATAGCTAGATATAGTATAACTATATCATCTAAGACTTTTCAACTTCAAATTAAAAGTAATAGCTAATTCTTAATTAGTTATTTCTTCAATACCAACACCTACTTCTAACAGCAGCAGTATCTCTATTTAGAGCAATGAGGTCTTGAAGGAGTTGATAAAATTGATTTCTTATTATAATAATAAAGGTGGAATTTAAAGATTACTATAATTTACTAATAGCTTTGATTTATATATAAAAAAAGCAATTATCTTAGATAAAATTAAACTTATATTAGCAATTACTAAGCTTACTAAAGATATATATATATAGTGTTAACTATAAACAGCTAAGCTATTTAACAAAATTATAATATAAAGTGATCTTAAAGTGAGTTTTAGAAATAATTTTTTATCTATTGAAAATGAAAAAGATCTATAATATAAGTTGTAAGAACTTAAATAAATAGATTCTATAGCTGAATATAATAACTCTTTTTGATATATAATATAATAAATATCTAAACTAAATTTTGAAAAAGCTAAGTTTGAATATCTAAGTAAAAGATACAAGATCTTGTTGCTACAAAGGATGAGATTATAAATATAAAAAACTTATAAATAGCTTGCTATTACTTAAATACTCAAGAAGGAGAAAAATATCTTTGTAATGAAGAAGCTATAATAACTACTTCACTATATTATATAAAATTCTCTAAGATACTTAAAAGTTCTCAAAAACAAGAATATGGAAACTGAAGAGAAAGAGGAAAAGAAAGAGGTTATTATAGAAATAAACAAGATTACTCAAGGTTAATATGTTTTACTTATAGAGAAGTAAGACACATTACACTAAACTATCTAAAATAAAGAGAAGAAAGCTCTTCTTAATGAAGATAGTATAGTAAAGACTATTAGAGATAATGATATATATCAAATTGAATATAATTTTTATTAACTGAATGTAAGTAGTATAGTGATAACTTCTTTAAGAAATATAACTTTAAATAATAAATATATCTTATAGTATTATTAATTCAGCTATATAGAATAGAAAACTATTTTAAATAATAAAGTAGTAAGAATATCTAGATAATGTGACGGCTGACCCTCAACTTAACTGATTTTCACGAATTTTGTACTACGCTTGATTTAGAAAGTTATTGTAACACTTTGTCCCCTTCCTATTTTATTGGCATGACGCCTATTTTATTGGCATGATGCCTATTTTATTGGCATGACGCCTATTTTATCGGCATGACACCTATTTTATTGGCAAAAGAGTCACTTTATATTCTTCGCAATGATTGGATTGTATTTCATAGCGAAGTCTCTATTAGTTGTTCTTTAGTCTTTCAAATTTGTATAAATACCCCCTCTATTTCTATCTAAATAAATCAGTTTGCACAGAGTTTTGGAATATCTCAATATCAGTTGTAGTAAAGCCTGAAGAGCACAGCATGAAGCTGTAGTAAGGATACGCAAAGGGAGATATCGCGTCCATAATTCTGAGCATTCTCAACTAACGTACACGTGGAACGACCGATTATTAGTACATTTGTCACATCTTGGTGCCGACTGGCAGGAGAGTTATCGAAAGACCGACTCTCACATCCTCATTCAAGCAGGACCGAACTACCCCCTTCAAGTAATGACAGCGCACCCATAGTGGAAGATAGCATCGTTCAAAACGGATCACTAAAGGACACCCCCGCTTTTTATATGAAGAAGATCACTGAATAGTTCCGGCTTCGAGGAAGAAGAATTCATTACACCCGACCCTTCAGATGGCGATTATAGCGAGATAAGAGAATCCATTGCCTCTCTTACAGTACACGACGGGTTATCATCAGACGACGAATCAGCTATCGACTTTGGTGACGACATACAAGCATTATTTCACGAATCATCTGATAACGAAACAGACAACGAGCCAGAAAACAACACATACGAAATGACAGAAAGACCACCAACTTTCACTGGCTATATACCAGCCGAATCAGTAATCAAGTTTATCGAAGATTTGCAAATCTACAACACAATCCGACAGTTCAACAATGTTGCAAAAGTGAATGTCCTAGAAGCAGTTTTACAAGGACCCGCCAAGATCGCATATGACGCCGCAATAGCCACTACAGCAATAAATGGAGGATTTAATAGAGGAGCAGGAGGAGCAAATGCAGAAGCCGATGCCCTAGTAACCTTCACCAATGCCATCGTATGGTTAAGAGCAACCTATCATATCGCTGACATACAACAAAGTATAAAGGATCAACTAGCATCCATATACCAAGGAATAAATGAAAGCCCTCTCGCCTTCCACATGAAGATATGACACGCGGTAGACCTCGCAGGGTATCCGGCAGCCAACCAGGACCTCATTATAGAGCAATCCTTTATGAACGGACTTCACCGAGAAATCGCCCTCCAAGTACGCTCCAGCCCGGTTAGACTAAATCATGCACAAAAAGTAGATTATGCGCAGAGATATTGGGCCGCACAAAATCCGGGTCAAGACATAATGCAGCAGATCTTACCAAACAACCTTCAAGAAACCCATACCATACCAGCAGTTGTACCCACCATCGCACCAGCAACAGTCAACTGGGGAGCAGCTTCATGGAAGGACCCAGCTATGGATGATCTCATTGAACAAATGAGCAAGATGACTGTGCATATATCAGACCTAAAAAAGCAGATCGATGCACAGCGGCCGGTCCAACGATTTATGGCAAACCTGACCCCAGCAACAGGATCAAATGCATATTCGATCGGTAACCTAAGGTGTTTCAGGTGTAACCAAGATGGGCATACATCAAGAGATTGCACTCAATCCAACACAAGAATATGCAAGAGATGCGGAGAGAAAGGACACTACGCTTCAAGGTATATGACGGAAACAAGCCGAATCGCACAATCAAGAACTCAAGGATGAACCCAGATAAACGTTGTCACCTTCGAAGAAGAAGATTTTGATAGCGAAGACGAGTATAGCCAAGTAGAAGCATTCCCGGCTGCCCAAGAAAAATGAAAACTTGGACGTCCCAAGAAGGCAGGATCTCCCTATACGACGAAAACTCTACGGGTAGCACAACAAGCACAAGAGTGAGAATTTGATAGTGATGAACAAGACGAGCTCTTCGAAGAAGAAGTAAACCGAATTATTCGAGAAGACACACCGATGTCTGAAGCACCCGCAAGTGAAGGAAACAAGGAACGCAAATTGCGAAAATCCAAGAAATACGGCCTAGATGTATGGAAAGAAATGGAAGATATGACCATCCCGGTCAAAATAGGACAACTCGCCGAATTTCCTACCTTCCGACAGCAAATCCGAAAAGGGATAAGCGATGCACAACCTAGGTATGAAGTAGTGAAGATCAACGCAATGCAACAGTCGGAGGACGACGAACCGCAAAACTCATCGGCATACTCGCAATGTCAGATTGAAGAAATTACAATGCCATGCATTATCGATACAGGTGCTGGAGGATGCATTATCAGCAAGACGATGCTCGACCGACTCGGATGGCAAATCGAAGAAGCCACAACTATGATAATCATAGTAGCTGATGGACATGTTGCAACACCGCTCGGCAAGGTGCACGAATTACCAATCCGCTTTGGTAAACTTATCATCCCAGTATCAGAAATGGTAGTCGATACCACATCCTATGACCTAGTTATCGGAAACAACTGGTTAAAGAAAGTACAGGCAGTAATCGACCTCGGCGCATGTAAAATGCGGATTACATGGAAAGGACGACGCTACGAAATACCTGTTGACTTAGAAAGAGGAGTCCGCCCGCAAATGATAGAAAGTGATGATGAGGACGAACAAAAAGAATTCTTCATGATGCAAATCGTATGAACCAATCAGAAGGCCAAACCTTTAGAGCGAAAAAGCGAACAGGCTGCCGGATTTGACCTCTCTACCATCAAAGACATCGAATTGCAACCAGGAGAATCATGCATAGTCGGGACAGGAATTGCTGCGAAAATACCTCAAGGACATTACGGCCAAATTAAACCAAGGAGTTCTCTAGCAGCCGCCGGAATTACGATTGACGCAGGAGTTATCGACGCAGATTATACAGGCGAAATCAAGATTGTAGTTATCAACCGACATCGATTCAACATAGCCAAACTTTATGGAGGAGATCGAATTGCGCAGTTGATAATCATACCCATCTGGACAGGCAAGGCCGTAGAAGTAACCAATCTCGAAGAAATGACCAGAGGAGACAAAGGGTTTGGATCTACTGGAATGAATATCGCGAAAATCGTAATGGAACTCAAGCACGCACCCAAGACAGCGAACAAGAAGGCATACACTTTCGGAGAACAGCTCGGCGAGAAAGAGAAGAAGGAGTTGCAAGAACTTATCGACGAGTACTCTGACATATTCGCAACAACCTTCGAGGAGATCAATCTGAAACCGCCAAAGCATTTCCACCACATTAACGTCCAAGGGCACCCTCCGATCAAATGCGCACCGTACCGAACACCACTGGTATATATCGAATAGCAGTAAAAAGAAATCGACGATATGGTCAAGGGAGGAATGGCCGCCGAAACAGACAGCCCATGGGGATTTCCAAACGTCATCACACCCAAGAAAGGGTTAGAAGCCGGAACCTTTGCTCCAAGGATGTGTACCGACTTTAGGAAACTGAACGACATCACTAAAGGAGATGCCTTCCCGATACCAAGAATCGATGATACTTTTTCAAAGATACCAGTTCGTGCAAGCCTTTACACAACCCTCGATATGACCAGCGGATATTATCAAATGGGACTTGATGAAGAATCGCAAGAGATCGCCTCCTTCGTAACCCCACAAGGCTATTGAAAATATCTACGAATGCCATTTGGACTCAAGAATGCCCCAGCCAGTTTTCAGAAAATGATGACTAAAATATTCGGAGACCTCGTCGGAAAAACGTTATTGGTGTACATTGACGATATTATGATATTCACAGTAACATTCCTGGATCACATCAAGGCACTACGCGAGGTATTCAACCGAATGAGAACCAAAGGCCTTTATTTGAAACCAAAGAAGTGTACATTCGCTGCGGAAAAAGTTACAATGCTTGGACACATCATCGACAAAGAAGGAATCCGAACTGATCTAGCTAAAGTGGAAGCCGTTACCAAGTTCAAGAAGCCGACCAACCGAACAGAGATGCGCGCCTTTCTGGGACTAGCCTCGTAATACCGATGGTACATATGCAATTTCGCAAGCTTAGCCGAACCACTGTATGCAACCCTTACAAAAAGCTACAACTGGGCGGAAATCGACGAAGAACAAAACGAACTTGAGCAAGAGGTGCTCAACGCATTAAAGAAAGCTCTGGCAACCGCACCCGTACTGGCAAAACCGAACTGGACGAAGCTTTTTAAGCTTTATACCGACGCAAGTGCAATAGGAGTAGGAGCAATCCTCTCACAAGACGACACCAAGGGCTTAGAACGAGTAATTTGTTACGCAAGCAGAGGAACACGCGGTGCGGAGAAGAATTACGAATCAACCAAATTGGAGTGTCTCGCGGTCGTATGGGCAGTCAAGTGGTTTAGATATTACCTCATCAGACGACACTTCGAAGTCATCACGGACCATTTGGCACTTAAATGGTTGTTCAACAGACCCGATCCAAGTGGGATGTATGCACAGTGGATCATGATGCTTCAAGAATACGATTTCACAGTGAAATTCAGAAAAGGAAAGACAAATCAAAATGCCGACGCGCTCAGCAGAATGCCATTATTGGATGCCTAAGGCGGGGTGCAGCAATGAATGCAACACTGTACTACGATCTGGTGATTTGGTTGACGAGGAGGGAAATTAGGGAAGATATGGAGGATTGGACGAAGAACATTTTATTAACCACCGGCAGGCAGTACGAAATTCAGGACAATTTATTATATCGAAAAAAGGAGGGACGCATTATTCCAGTAATTCAGGAGAAGGACGTATCAAACATTTTATCATTAGCACATAATCATCCGTTATCTGAACACGTAGGCCAAGACAATACTTTATATCGACTCAGGAATTCGGCATGGTGGCCCGGAATGCAAGACGACGTAATCAACTTTGTACGAAATTGCGACACATGCCAAAAACGAGCAAGAGCGAAAGATATGCCCCGAGCCGCTTCTGCAACCATCAAGGCTGAGCCATTTTCGCACATTGGAATAGACGTCATGGGACCCATGCCAGTAACATTAACGGGAAAAAGATATATTATTTTAGCAGTAGACTTCTTTACAAAATATCCGGAGGCGATAGCAGTTGAAGATGCAGATGCACAGACAGTGGCCAAGTTCTTGCACACCGATATTATCTGCCGACACGGAGTACCAAAGGAAATAACCAGCGACCGAGGCACGGAGTTTCTGAACGAATTAATTAGGGAACTCGAGCGAACTTACCATATCAAGCATATCTGGACAACGTCATACCACCCACAGGGAAATGGTCAAACCAAACGCACCAACCAGACGGTCAAGAATATCTTGGCAAAGATTATCAATCAAGAAGCAACATGGGACCACTATCTCGATAGCACTCTTTTTGCGGTCCGAACCATTCGCCAAGCATCAACAAAGTTCAGCCCCTTTGAGCTTGTATATGGGAGATTGCCAAACCGAGAGTTTCACCATCCCGAAAAGGATAATGGAACATATGACGATCGTTTGTGGGCTTACGTCGCACGAGATATCAGCAGACTACAATTAATCCGAAAAAAGGCATCCATGTTCATCGACAAGGCGCAGGAAAGACAACGGACAAACCAAAACAAGAAGGCAAATGCAACCCTCTTGCATATCGGAGATCAAGTCCTCGTATACCGAAACATTGTAGAATCATCATGGTCGGCTAAATTACAACTGAAGTGGGAAGGACCATACTACGTACAGGCTATAAAAGAAAGTACAATCTGGCTTAGGAGACTCAATGGTTCCATTCTCCCCACCCCAGTCCACCGAAGCAAAGTAAAAATCTATCATGCCCAACAAACGCAGCCCAAAGAAGGATGTGGAAAAAGCGATGAAGGAAGCACTCATGAAGGAATCTGAGACTATTGACTGGATGCCTCTCGACCAAGAGGAAGACCCCGAAAGGCTCCTCCTACTTAGCCAGCAGTACCATGAGTGGTTATGCCGTCAAAATCGTGCAACTGACGCTATGATCCAGTTCCATCAAGGACGAGCTCGAAGCTTGCATCACAAGAATAGAAAACAAGAAACGGTACTATCTAAATTTGTGAAAGACATGGTTGACAAGACTTATGCACTTTTCCTGGGCTACGAATGGCTCCTTTCGAGGTTTTATGGAAGAACCATTGACATTTCTAAATTGACCCTTGCTGAAATCGCTCAAATCCGTCAAGCCATAGAGGAAGAGATTGCCCTTATGCCTTTTAGTCTCGAGGACGAGACATTCCCAGTTGAGCCCCCAGATGTGACGGCCGACCCCCAACTTGACTAATTTTCACGAATTTTGTACTACACTTGATTTAGGAGTTACCGTAACATTCTGTACCCTTCTATTTTTAGTCATTAACGACTTTTTATTCTGCTTGACGACTTTTTATTCTGCTTGACGACTTTTTATTCTGCTTGACGACTTTTATTTCTGCAAAATGCCACCACCAGAGTCATTACGTATTCTTTGCAACGATTGGATTGTATTTTCATAGCGAAGTCTTTATTAGTTGTTCTTTAGCCTTTCAATTTGTATAAATACCCCCTCTATTTCTATCTGAATAAATCAGTTTGCACAGAGTTTTGGAATATCTCAATATCAGTCATAGTAAAGCCTGAAGAGCACAGCACGATTAGCTGTAGTAAGGATACGCAAAGGGAGATATCGCGTCTGACACTCTGAGCATTCTCAATGAACGAATGACCGGTTTTTAGTACATTTGCCACAATATTTTAAATAATTTTTATCTCCTTTTCAGATAGTGTAATAAGTTTCAGGATCTTTTATTTTTTCTGCTATTCTTTCATTTTCCATTGTGCCATCAAATTGGTTATTTTTAATTGGTCTATATTGTCTTCATTATTTTTATAGTTTAAATTTGGGAACTAGATTAATAGTAAATTCTAATTCACTATAAACTTTATCATGATTGGAAATGTTTTCTCCTCATTTTTCTTTTTTTCACATTCATTCAGCCTTTTCTCCTAGTTGGCATCTTATGGTAAAATCATAGCATTCTAATTTGTCTTCAAATTTTGCCATTAACTCTTGCAAAATTTCACCTATTTCAGATCAAATTTCAGAATCTATTGATTTGATATCATTAGGAAGATACTTTTTAGTAGAGATAGTGGTATATCCCAAGTATTTATTATTATATAAGTGAGCAATTATTTTGTCCCTCTCTACAATAATATTGTCAGCATTAGGTTGAAAGACTTCTTTAGATATTTCTATTTATTCAGAGATGGCTGGATGGTAACTACTACTTAATCCTATGGTGCTTCAGTTCTCTTTATATTTTGGAACTACTTGTATATAGAAGTAAAGTGAATTCTTACTACCTAGTTTTCCAACTGAGATACTAATTTAATAACCTACTAGTTTATATACTTTATCTATTTTTTTTAATTTGGTCTTTAAGCACTGGCAAATATTATCTCATTCTTTTCTATTTACTTCTTGCAAGTTTTTAGCATGATGTTTAGTGCATAATGATATATGAGCTTTAGTATTTGATCTTAAAATTGAACCAGAAAAAACACTCCCTTCAAAATCAGAAACTCAATACTTATATATGCCCTTTTTATATACTTCTATGTTATCATATATATGATAAACTTTCTCATCTCCATCTTTACTCTTCTGGCACTTATAATTTGAAGAGTTATCTAAATTTCAGGTAAAGTACTGATCTTGTTGATTCTTTTCAATTTGCTTTTGATAATTACAGCACTGAAAACATTTATATCCTTGACTATCTTCATAAGCAGTAATGTCTTAATCTAACATAATTCAATATTGGGGATAATTTGTAGTAACTCTATCTCATCTGCTACTACTATATTGCCTTATATTTCTATACTAAAAAGGTTAATCAAAACTCTCCCTTTTTTTACATTTTTCTAGAGCTTTACAGAAGAGCTTTATTTTATTTCTTTCTCAATCTTTATTAGTGTTGTTATCTAACTCTTGTTGCAGGAGAGTTTCAGTATATCCTCAACAACAAAACTCAATTCTTTCTTTTTTTTCTTGATCTCATCATTAATGATTCTTGATCTCATCATTAATGATTAAACCCTCTTTATTTTGATTATAATTAAAACATTCTTTTTTGGCTATGATTTTTTAAAACTATGTTATTTAAAGAAGTTTTACAAAAAAAAAAAAAAAAAAAAAAAAAAAAAAAAAAAAAAAAAAAAAAAAAAAAAGTGGCAAGAGATAATAATAAAGAAAGAAAGAATTTTAGGTTATATTTCAGCTTGCTTGTTGTGATTATCATGTATGATGGGTATTGAATAATTGAAAGGTTGCGGGAAAGGGTAAGCAAAAGAAAAATCTTTAAGCCTAGCACCCGAGTAACTTCAGAAGTTCACTTTGTCTGGTTTTGTTGCAGCATGCCCCATATATACTATGTGTCGAGGAAAACCAGTCACTCTACTTTTATTTTTATTGTCATGCTTGATCACATGCTCACTCGGCCTAACAAAGAAAGCATATACAAATTATCACCCATTGTCATAATTTTAGATAATAAACAATATGTGCGTACTGTACTCCCACCCACCTATCAGTGAGTCAAACAGAGGGGCAGTGAGTTGTCAGACAGCGAATCATTCTTGGCAGTTTGTGGCAATATCGGATGGCATGTTATTTTATTTTTTTTGAAGGAGTTTTTTTTATCAATAGCAAGTCTTTTAAGATGAAATTGGATAGTGTAGAGTATGATTCGACGCAAAAGGAAGGGAAAAAAAAAAAAAAAAAGGTGTCCGCCACTGTATTCATGCGCGGACAAAAGATTGGTAAATGCATGTAATCCAGGGGTTATGTCATTATGAGGTATCTAGCATCCTATGATACCTGATAAAAAAAAATTTGTCCGCCTTCACCCATTTAAACAACCAATCAGGCACTGCTAAATATTCTTACAACGTTTATATAACGCACAAAGAACCCTAATGATGAGAACCAACCAACGAACCAACCAACGAACCCCTAATGATGAGAAAGGATCGCTCACGTGACCCTGAAACAAAGGATAAGGATAATAGACTTGGCGCATCTCCTTTTCTCCTCCTCTTTCTCCTCCTCTTCATCCGACCCAACTCCATCCGAACTGTCCCGCCCACCCTCGTTTCCTAAGAAACCTTGGAAAAAAAATTGTTAGAGAAGGATACAGAAGGTTGGTATTAAACTTGTTATTTATCTTGGAGTCACTTCGTGACATCTCCTTTCTGTAGTTTTCTAATCTCGATTATTAAACTTCCCAACAAACAATCGATAAAGTTCGAACAGTTTCCCCAAGGCCACAAGGAGTGAAATTATCGGCACAAGAAAGCATTCAAGACATGTCCATCCTGATCATCTTCCCGAACCCGTTGTGGATCGCCCAACATGGGCAAGCTGCATATGACGCAATCATGGATACATTTGCCACACATGGGCTCACTGCACCAAATCGCCGAGACCAAAACTCA
This sequence comes from Endogone sp. FLAS-F59071, assembly GCA_003990785.1. Taxonomy (NCBI): domain Eukaryota; kingdom Fungi; phylum Mucoromycota; class Endogonomycetes; order Endogonales; family Endogonaceae; genus Endogone; species Endogone sp. FLAS-F59071. Next base: position 16,859 of record RBNK01000013.1, on the reverse strand, counting down.
AGGTTTATGTTTCATTTCCGAGATTTAGACGAAATGTATGCCGTCCGCAATGCACTTAAGGCGGCTGGAGGAAATGCGTTTTGTGTTTCGCCACTGCATTCTATTGCTGCTACTGCTGACGTTCAATTAGAACCAATTGGGCGAGTTTGGGTCGTTACCAAAATTGGTATAGAACAGAGTGAGTTTGCAGAGGACGAAAAGTTCTTTTATATGTGAAATTTGACCGATACTTGTAGAAATATCGACGAACGTTTGTTTTTTCATAATTGCAGACTGCAAATAAATGCATATTTGAGCTTAGTAACGAGCCTGGGAGCATAGGGAGCACGAGCACTCGAGGCCACTATTTGCAGCCTCCAAAAATTGTGCGCGGCTTTATTATTATCGTTTTTTTTTAAAAAAAAAATCACGACCTCTTGAATCCCACCTTGTCAATTTCGCATCGCGAGTCTAGACATTTTACCTCTACAGCTTTAGAATGCCCTCATCATTCTGCATAGTCCTCTTTACAAATGCAGACTCTACTCGGAGCATTAGGTTGACGTGGTATCATTAAAAGTCAGATTATGGGGATTAAGCTCGTCCGACGTGAACTTCGATCGAGTATAGAGCTTTCACAAACTTTCCGGTTCTCCTTTGTATGGTCGTTGAAGCAGCGGGCCTGCAATCTTGCTCATAGCCAAGACTCAAGTCGACTCTATACACACCTCAGACTACATGAATGCTGAGCCCATTGACGGCGTTGTCATAAATCATATATAAAAGTGACCTTGGGAGATAGCATACTAGCGATGGTGCCAAGCGTCACTGGAATCTGTGATAAGGATTGTGACATATAGTTGCTTAAGGGAAGTTTCTTTGCACGAGCCCGGTTGAAATTCAACCGCAAATACCAACGGATGACAAGTTCTCTGTCTATCACATGCCATTGGTCGCCAGCCAAGGCTCGTCAATCTCCCCTTGGCGCGGTCATTAGGCCAAAGCTCGGCGCCTTGCGCCTGGTGCGCGAAACAGAAATGGGTGGCTACTTCAAAACCGATTCTCGTTTGCTTCAAGCAGGGTCGTCACAAAATCATTCGATAATAATTCGACGGCCCTTGTTTTAATTAGATGCACAATACATTTCGCCGGGGAGTAGAATAAGAGGAAATAAGATTGAACTATGTATAATATTTTAGAGTAGCGTTCCAGGGAGACACATTCTTGCACAGACAGGGCAAGTAATAAACGGGGCCCGAACCAAGGGATTCGCGGCCAGAACTGAGCAGCCCCTCGAAAGGTAACCCGTACGCAACTCCCGTTTATCCGGGGGGGAGTGCGAAGTTGATCGATTTAGACGGTGATAGAGCCACTCGCGAAATCGCCCTCGATACTGGGTTCGAGGAAGGCGGCATGGCCACCAATTATGACGGCAGCGGCACCTGTGATAAAATATACATGTGTAAAGAAAGAAGGGGGTGAGTGATATTGCAAGCGTAAACGAGTCATCCACCACGCTATGGTTCCCAATACACGATACTCTTTCGCGAAACCATCGCATTTCCTCACAAAAATGAGAGGTGTATGCCAGTCGCCTGACTGACTACCCACCGACAATCCAGAAGACGGTGGATCCCGCCGACGAGATCCACAGAAGCGGGATGGACAGACCAATCAGGGCAGCGTACATTTGAGATGAAGTGATGGTCGTGCCTCCGATCACGAAAGGCTCCGAGCCTTGCCTCGAAACATACTGGAGACCGCCGACGAGGAGGACAATGACGACGAGAAGGAAGAGGTTGGTAATGCTGAAGGGGAGGTCGGGTAGGACTAGAAAGTTAAGAAAGGAGCGGAGGGCCAGGGGGACGTAGAACTGTAGGGGTATAAGCATAATACGAACAGAGCGTAGAGCAAGAGGCCGAGGAGAATGACAAAGTAGTTGCTTTTGTAGTACTGGAGGTTGTAGCTATGGATGAAGGCGCGGAACAAAGCAAGGTGAGTAAACAGAGTAAACAAAAGTATCTGGAACGTAGAAACAATTCTTCATTCTCGCAAACAATGTGCGAATCCTCACTTTAACCGGGACGAAATCTCCGCGGCGCTCGTCGGGCGCGAGATGCGGTTCTTGTCGAAGAAATCGCTCAAGGGCCTGAGCTGGCCCAGACGCTCCTCCCTCAACTTTTGGAAGAAGCCGAACCGAGGATCAGAAGCAATGGCGGTGGCGGCGGCGGTGGCCGAGTCGGCCAAGGCAGTGTATTGGGCGTTGGAAGAGGGCATGGTGTTTGTTTGTGAGTTGGGACTTGAGCAAGATTTTGACGCTTTCAAGTGAAAGTGGTCAGAGCTTGGCGCCTAGAAACAAAGATGGTGGCTGAGAGATGGCCGCTTTTCATTGGGCCACAGGTGGCGCTGTGGCTTGCCGCCGCCTTCCATGCTTCGACGCGCTTTCTACTCCTCCGCTGCGAAAATGATCAAAAGCCCGCTCGTTTGGATTGATTGCGAGGTAGCTCCATAAATTTGCACCCCCTCTAAAATCTATTTCTCCTCCTCCTCTCCTAACCGTCCACTCACTGATCCATGGTTTGGCGGGTTTTCAAGATGACCGGCCTCGATATCACCAAAGGCACATTTTACCTCAAATCAGGTTGTTTATTTAAGGAATCTATCATTGATGGCTAATTCTGGCGTTCTGCATTGATAGACCGCCTCATTGAAATCGCCGTGCTCCTCACCGATGGCGACCTTAATGTCGTCGCTGAGGTACCCATTTTGTTTTCTGGATTTCTGGATGGCACTTGTGGAAACAGAACCAGTCGAATATGTCAGTTGGCCAATCTGGCTAATTCGTCGCGTTTAACTTCTTTGGATCCAATCTCCTGATACAGGGGCCCGAGCTTGTAATTCATCAGACCAAAGAGGTTATGGATAGTATGAGCGGTATTATTTTATTTTATGGGCTCTAATTAATGCTATTTTAAACCAACCCAAATCCCAAACTCTGTGTTCATATTTATGCCTGCATAACCTTGAACAGAATGGTGTATCGAACATCACGTCAAGGTCTATCAAGCTCCTCCTTCTCCTTCTCCCGCATCTACCTATTTCCCCCCCTTAACCCTAGCCCTTTCCTCCACCCATCCAGTCTGGTCTGACTGCCGCTGTCCTCGCCTCGACTATCACGACCGCCGCCGCCGAGGAGCAGGTCCTTCACTTCATTCGACAACATATCCCTGAGCGGGGCATAGTCCCACTGGCCGGCAACTCGGTGCACGTTGACCGGCAGTTTCTAGAAAAAGAAATGCCAAAGATGGTCGAGCACCTGCACTACCGGATTGTCGGTATGTGATTGAGAGAGGATGTTTTGTTGTTGTGCAATTTTCTGGTTTGCGATGTGGACTGGTTGGAAGGAATTGATAAAGTATTGCATACTCGTATATCACAACACATTGCTCGGCAACCCCACCACACCTTGAACAGATGTGAGCACTATCAAAGAACTGACTCGGAGATGGTGGGTATTCTGAGCTTTGATAAACAGTACTGGTCCTTTGGGATTTTTCTCATTATTATTGTTACAATTTCTTTTTTCTTTTTTTCTTCTTTCCCCCCCCCCCCCTTTTTTTTTTGGCATTCTGCGATATGGTCCCTTGTTTCCTCTACTTCCCGCGGATTTGACAACAGGTATCCCGACGTCTTCGCAGGCGTAAAAAAGGCGAACGCGCACAGGTTTGTTTTCCATCATTTAATAACAGTCATCGTCCTATTTGCTATTGAACATTCTGACCACGCTTTCACTCACCCACGTGTTAAAACTATCCGCGAGCAGGGCTTTGGATGACATCAAGGAGAGTATCGCCGAGCTGCGCTATTACCGCGAATGCGTGTTTGTCCCATCAAAGAGCGAGACCGAATAGCGATCATAGGAGTCGGGATAAGAATAAGCTTTACAACAGAGACCCATGGCGATGGAATGTTGCGCCAAGACACAGTTTACGAATATGATTTGCTTGGTCACTTTGCGATTGTCGCCACAACGATAATATCCAAAGCACATTGTGTATTAAAAAATGAATGCATATCTCAAATTCGTGTTGACGTTGCACTTCTATATTCCATATTTTGCTTTATTCCCAATTGCTGCACCCGTTACATAATCACACATTTTCCACCGTCCTCCTCTTCCAGATCCTTCAACCGCCTCACCGCATCCTCCCCCACCTTCCCACTCTTCCTCGCCGCCGCCCTATAAAGTTCCTTGGCTCTCTCTAAATCCTTCTTCACTCCCCTCCCTTCCTCATACATCCTTGCGAGGTTCGCCTCCGCGAGCTGGAACCCCTGAAGGGCGGCCATACCAAGATACTGGGCAGCGTGGGCGGGGGATTGCGCGACGCCGTGGCCCTGAAGATAGCACATACCAAGGTTGTACTGGGCTTCGGGAAGGCCTAAAGGATGATTGGAATTGAGAATTGTGTCAAGTTCAAATGAGATTTAAGCTCCAGTTTACACTAGCGCCGAAAATACCTCTGATTGCGGCACTCTGGAAATACTTGAAAGCAAGCTCGTGGTTTGACTGCTTATCCGGCAGCCCCATGCCGGAGGAGTAGTAGACGCCCAGCATGTAGTTGCTTTGGGCGTTGCCTGTAAAGAGTTTTTCCACCAATGGGGATGGCTTTATCAAATTTTTAAATAAGGATCCAAAATCCACGGGGGGGTTTCGGTAAGAACGTTACCTGCTTGTGCACCCTTTCTAAAGTACTCGATCGCTTTCACATGGTCCTGCTTGACGCCAAGGCCTGCCCGGTACATCCGGCCTTGACGTGTCAACATGAAAAATTAGCATGAAACGGAGCTAGATTCCCACCCACAAAACATCTCTTTAAACTTACCAATTGTTGTCCACCCGTCATCTAACCCCGCCTTTGCCGCCAATTCATACAGCTGCACCGCTATCGCTATATCCCCCCCCTCCTGCACCATCATCGTTGCCAGCATCTTCTGTGCGTAGGGGTGACCCTTGTGCGCGAGTCGCGTCAGGATCTCGCGGCCGGCGTCGGCGTCGCGGGGCGTGCCGCGGTGGCCTATTTGAGGATGAGATTTTTGTTCGAATAACATGTACGTGGGGAAATGGTGGAACTGACGTGTGCTCACCTTGGTAGAGCATGATGGCGTAACTGTAGGCCGCGTTGTCGTCGCCGACGTCCATGGCGATTTTGTAGAGGCGGAGAGCAACAGGGGCGCCGTCTGCTCGGAGACGAAACATACAGTGAGATATTCGGGTCTTTATGCGAACGGTTACAAACGAGCCTGAGAGCTTAGATTAAATCCCCATAACTACTCACGCTTGGATCCTTGAAGCACAATGTTCGCTAGCGCCGTCACCTCGGCAGATTTGCCACCCGCCACTACGTTGATCCGTCGCAGACGCCAAACAACATACGAAGGAACTCAGATCCAAACCCACACGACACAGGCAGATTCTTGCAAAAACCGAGTGCAAATCAAACAGAATATCTACGCCTTAATACTTCCGCCGCCGCGTCCGGGGAAGAATCGTGTTCAGCCACAATCCTCAGCGCGCGCTCGGCGGTATGCTTTTGTACTTCGACTGGGATCGAGATCTGCTCGTGGATAATGAAGGACTTGAGCTGGTCATCTGAGGGGAGGATATCTGTGGTAGACGAGGCGTACTGCGTGATCAGCAAAAGACAAATGATATGCCATGCAACAAAGTGAGCTTGGAAGGTCGAGACACCACCTTTTATCGTCAAGTCTTTTGGATTTGGAGCGGTGGGTTTCGCGCCTTTGGACTCGGCTAGCTCGGCCGGCTCGGCGACCTTCTGGCTGCCCCGGTCATGAAACTTGAATCTTCCAAAACGAATTAAATTTGTCGCACTACAAAGGTCCCGCCCCTTTCACGCACCTGTCCAACTTGAAGGAAAGGCTCGAAAATCCCACCAATCCCCTTACGGTACGTCGGCACCTGCAATGTGTGTCTACGCGAGAAGGCGGCAGTGGTTCTTCGCCGGACGACGGCAAGCGGTCGCGTAGGAAGAGACGGGCGGTGGCGGATTGACTTGGTCGGAATACGCGGCGGCATATTTTAGAACATAGCTTGTCTTTTCAAACTAGTGACGTGACCGTCACAAGAGATTGCAAAATAAAATTCCAGCTATAGCTATAAGTATCCTTGTGTACCCCGAGATTAGTATATCCAGGTCATTTATATATAGCTGGAATTTTATTGGAAACGTCATCACCAGCCCTGCTGAGCTTGAAAAAATAACTTGCCACAACAACAAAAAAAAAAAACAAATGGTATATATCTCCGGACTTGAACCCTATAGGTTATGATGCTAGTTTCGTATCACACGTCTATCATGTTCTTGAGTCTTTAAACCTTCTCCTCTATGCCAATATAAAAACTAACAAGGGGGGAACACAATCCAACGCCTATCAAATCTGGTCCATAAATAGTGTAATCACTGCACTGATAGAATACATGCAAAAATATTTAATTATTGTTGAAACTTACTACAGGATTTATTATTTTAATTTTTATTTCTTGATGAATCTTTTTTTTTTTTTTTTTTTTCCGGCCATTCACATCACATCCAACATGACGCCGGAAGATGATTTGATAAAAAAGTTGGTCCACCTTTAATAATAATCAAGTAAATAAATATCACGTCAGCTTTTGTTTGGCTGTTTGGGTGTCCTTAGCCCCGCCGAACATTTGGATATAAAAAATGACAAAATGATGTTTTTCCATTGGTCATCAAGTAGGAGAAAGAATTAGAGTTTGAATGTCGTTAAATTACTATAAGACCTTGGCATATCATCCCATATTAATTATCTCAACACATCAATTTTCGCTATGAACCAAGCAGCAACCTTGAATTCGAGCGCCATAGGCCAAGCGCCTCAAAAGACAAAGCGTCCACCACCGAAGCATCCTTCAAAAAAGACCCCCTGCCCTAAATGTGGCAAACTCGGTGCATGGGAGAAAAGCGTTTGGAATCTCCGAGAACACCAGAACCGAGATGCATGTATCCTTAACCGAAAGCCTCCCGGACCAGCACTTGCGCCATTTACTGGAAGTGATGGCGTCGCTATTTTCTCTCAATCGACGCCGTACCAGCAAGTCAACATTGGCGAGACGCAATCCGTGGCGATCCCTATACCAGTCGCCCAACATCAAGACAGTGCCCACATGACGAATTCCTTTTTACCAATAGCCCCAGCCTTGAGTCTCGAGGATTTTTCGAATGTACAAGTTGAATTTGATGCTTCAAGTAATTATGACCTTGATAGTGACAGAGACAAGTTGGACAGTTACATACGTAAGAACTTTTTTTTTTTTTTTTTTTTTTTTTTTTTTTGCAAACGTACTTTCATTCTAAATCCCATAATTTATACTGGCAAATGTTTCCAGCACAAACCCAACTCGTCGAACAGTCTACCGGAGACTACAATGATCGCTCGGCAGTTCTTGAAAAGCAATTTCTTATTTTGCAACATATTGGTTTGCCACCACAGTATACCGGAGACTGCAATGATCGCTTGGCAGTTCTTGAAAAGCAGATGTTTCTTGCTTCGCAACATATTGGTCTTATTTCGCAACATATTGGTCTTATTTTGCAACATATTGGTTTGCCACCACAGTCTACCGGAGACTGCAATGATCGCTTGGCAGTTTTTGAAAAGCAGATGTTTCTTACTTCGCAACATATTGGTCTTATTTTGCAACATATTGGTTTGCCACCACAGTAGACCGCGCTCGTTGTGCTCCCTTTGTGGTCACCTTAAATTTCTTTATTTTTGATTCTTGACGGGCGCAATATTTTACTAGTTCGCTGTATAAATTTCAAATGAATATATTTACTTTAAGTACTTGGATGCAAGGCATTTTGGTCGCGATTGAAATGATGTTTGTATGTCGTGCAGTGCTCAAATTTGTTTATTTAAAATGCTTTGATCAAGAGGACAATAACGACGTTTGAGGCACGCTAAGCAGAAGAGGCATCTTGCAGAGGAGGAAGCGCGATTAAAACTTTCGGACACGTGGGTCAAGCAAAGGGAAATTCTAGATTGCAGTACCAACAGGCCAATCAACTTGAAAAATGACTCAAACGGGTGCTCGAGCGAGGCTTGCCGCAGTTATGTTTTCATACGTGTGTAACTGTCAAAGTAAACACAAGGTCACTAATCCTTGATCATAACCACAGAAAACCGTTATCAGAGTAACGGGTCAACAATACTCATTTTTTATGAAACGACCTAAATGATACACCCATCATCAGCGTGTGCATGAGTCTCATAATCTCAAGGCCGTGAGTTTGAATCTCACAGAAAGCGCAATGAGCTTTGTTCTCCTTGACCCAAACAACCCAAGTGACGCAACAATTTTGATCATTTGAACTTCTAATCTGGTAAGGCCTTTTTTTTTAAAAAAAAAAAAAATAATACTATCATCGGCGTTGACGCGGTTTACGGTTCAACCTGCGGTTCGTGACGTAAACTGCGGTTTATAGTTCTTGACGTAATTAGTTTATGCGACATTTTTGAGAGGGCGGTTTGAAACCGTGGAAACCGTGAACCGTGGAAACCGGATATCACGGTTCGGTTTCGGTTAACCGGTTCAAACCGAACCGTTGCGGAGCCCTATCATTCATACTAAATATTATATAATTATGATAAATCGATTTACATATTGATTTTTTTTTTTTTTTTTTTTTTTTTTTTTTTTTTTTGTTTTTAGATGTGTTTAAGTTTATTAATGAAAAAAAAAAAATTTTTTTTTTAAAAAAAAAAACTATAATTAGGTAGAGATATTATAGTTATAATAGCTGTAAGTATCAAGGCTTTGTTAGCTATTCTAAAAGGAATTTTTACAATAGTAAAATTATATACTATCTTTGGAGGAGAAGGTGCAAAAATTGAATAAAAACTAGTGTATTGAATACTATTTGGGACCTTACAATAGAGGTAAGGTTTCAATTTATATACATTTTTTTTTTTTAGTGGAATTTAAATTCAAGCTGCTGAGTATTAATAGTATCTTTTAATATTAGATCTGAACAGAAACTCTGCAGTCAGCTTGTCCAACATCAACCTCAACAGCGAAGGAGAGATGAAAATACGTGTGACACAAAGTCCTTGCATCGGGAAAAAATATATTTAATTACGTATATTAAAATCATGCGCAGTACTCTCTATACAGGTTTTGTGCGCATAATAATGCAAATTCCATTATGTGCAACATCCATTATGTGCATAAATTTGTTTTAAAAACAAAATAAAAAGGTGCTTTATAAAAAAATTATTACATTCTGACAATAAAACTGGATATAAAAATAAAAATAAATAAAAATTTACAGGCGAATTTGCCTGCAGACCGCACAGTAACAAGAATCGGGAACTTTGTGGGGTATGTATGTTTTTGCTTTACCAGCGGTGTAACTGTAAGAGTCCGCACGGTTAGGCTTTGGGCGTGATAGAACCCAACCCATAGTGATTCAGCAATGCGTCCAATTTCTTCAATCTGTTCTCCAATGCTGTCATTCTCTCCTCCAACTTCTTCTCAAACCCTGTTATTCTCTCCTCCAGCTTCTTCTCTAACTCTGTCATTCTTTCCTCCAGCTTGTTTTCCAACCTTGTAATGCTTTTCTTGACATCGCCCACTTCTAGACCGGTCAATCGCCTCGTTTCTAATTCGATGCAATTTTGGATGCCGTAATGCACTGGGTCATTGACTTTTCCTTGAATGGCTGTGAATTTCGATTCAAGTTTTTCGACAGCTTTAGGCATCAGATGAACGTGCAAATGTGCGTGACAGTCGGTGGCGTGGTCATCTTTGAACGTTTGGCTCTCCCATTTCCCAAAATTTGCCGCGAACCGTTCCACTGGATATCCAATGTCAGTGCCGCATTCGAGTAGTAAGAACTCGCTTACCAACTGTTTCAGTACAACTGCCGCATCTTTTACGAGATCTTTGTTGATGGCGTGCTTGTGTGTGGGATGAATAATAGATCTCTTTCGTGCTCCAATCGCGTAAGTATAACTCATTTATCATTCTCAATCGTCTCCACTTTGCGTTCGTCTTCGGCATACAAGTTGCACGGGGTCGGTGGTCGGTGTTTGTTTGGATTGCTACCGTCTTGGCAGAAAATTTTGGGCTCGATATAGGTAGAGTGGTCAGGAAGTTTTTTTTTTCCTTCCTGAATTGATAGAATTTATGTTTAGTTGACTGTAATCTACATTCTGTGCAGTGGTACAAGATTTATTTCTTGCATTAGAAAAGTACTCACTGATCAAGCACTCGTTGTGGCGATTACAATATAATCGCGAACGGATGGGAGTAAAGGTTGAGCTTCGCATTTGAGGCCGATATGTTCCTCGCGTCTCATCGACATAATGTCGCGACTTGGAATGGTGATATCTTTCCCCTGTGTGGAGATCGCGTCAAACCAAGCGACAGGGTCGAGATGTAATTGAAATTCCCAGAGAGCCGCCGCTTCCGTAGACGCGTTCGATTGCGGCAACAGTTCAATCCTGTAAGCGTGTCCAAACGTGTTGGTGCATTTTTCAATAAAATTCAAGCTTTCCTTCCCCATGTTGGCAATCTTTGTAGCAGTTTCAGATAAGACTCCGTTGACAATGTCCACCTTTCCGATCTTAATCATCGGCCAGTCTAATTCTTGAGACGACTCTTCCGACGGCTGGACTAGTGGCTGTACCGATTCTTGTGTTGGCGTCTTTTGCTCTTGTTTTAGATCCTTTGTTTCTTGTGTTGTCGTCTCTGGCTCTTGCGCTGATATCCTCGACTCATGCATCGGCGTTTCCGGATCTTGTGCTGGCGTCTTCCGTTTTTGTACCGGACCCTTCGGCTTTTGTCTTGGTGTCTTCGGCGCCTGTATTGGCATCTCCAGCTCTTGTGCTGTAGCCTTCGGCGCTTGTATTGGCATCTTTAGCTCTTGTGTTGGAGCCTTTGGCTCTTGTACTGGAGATTTCGGCTCTTTCGGCTCCTGTATGAACGTCTCCAGCTCTTGTGTTGGCGTCTTTTTTTGAGGGTTGCGTCGCTTTTTCCGATTACTTTTTGGTTCTTGAGTTGAGGGCTCCAATTCAAAATCTGCGAGAACGCCATAAGGATTGCTTGATGGTCGTGACATTGTAGTAAATAGTGCGAGTACTATGATGTTGACAAACTTGGCAGTCCCAAGATCGGTTTCCCATTTGGCATTATAATAGTGGCTATAAAACATATTTTATTCAAGTCACGCAATAGGTTTTTTAGTGTCCGAATTTATTAGTATTAGATAGAATTCACGTAGGAATGATATTCATCGAATTAATACAACATTACAGATTTCTATGTAGTTTGGTGTCATAATTAGCGTAAAACTACATTTGAATCTGTATTACATTAGCAACGTAGCTTGGATGGTGAATTCACCGCTAATAGTGCCGTGCCGTGGCTTGAAAAGAATATGCTATGTTTTCCCGTTTCTTTTATCGCGATAAGGGGGAGATAATTCTGGACTAGTATATAATTCCGGTCTTAACCAGTTCCATGTTTGCGAAATCTTACTATGCCATTTCGGTAGGCATATCTTGCCACGTGTGCTTTGAGAACATGGTGGTGCAGATTTTGACGTTTGGTTTTGCCATGCGAGAGTCTAAGCCATGCCCGCAGTGTATATATATATATATATATATACAGGATCAAGGAAATCCATCAAATCAATATTTCATAAATATAGCGTGTGCAGTAAAAAGGGGGGCTTATAATATTGACAATTACAATATTCAAAGTCTTTCTTTAATTGTGCATTCGCACATGATTATTGAGCAAGGACTCTGAGAGGACTGATTGAAGGTCTTTATTTGGTCTGATGATGTGAGGCGTAGGTTTGTTTTTTTTTTCATGTGGGGTCTGACGTCACATGCAAAATAGGAATTTGGTGGTGGTCGCACTGATCATCTCGAGCTAGTCACATGGAGCGCAGAAAAACTCAAAACCCTTCTTTCTATTCCATCCTTCTGTTTTTCCAACGAACACTCAACCCCAACGAAACCAAACCCACCACTCAGCATGGCAGAAGATAGCGACAGCCTTTACGAGTGGGAGTCCGACGATGACGGTTACATTCCTAACGATCTCAATTTCTTCGACCTGGTTGACAATGTCTCAAACGCCCTTGACGCTGTCTCCGCCCAAATAAAGAACGGCCAGAAAGACCTCCTCTTCAAGTCGCAGGAACTCAAGACTAAGACTGCTCAGGCATGGCAGAGTCAACGCGCTCAGCTGGAGCGACGCCGCGCCAGGCTGCAGATCCGCCTCTTGAGCCTCCACTCCAAGATCACCACTGATCAGAAGGTCGTGCGTATCCGCGACAAGATCTCATTCGTCGTCGGCGTGGGCAACGCTTGCATTTCTCCCTGGATGGCCGCCCAGTATCCCGAGTGGATCCCGCACTATTATACTCTCCAGGCTCTCTACCTTATTCCCATCCGCTTCTTCATTTACAAGCGTCGCTCGTGGCACTACTTCGTCTACGATCTTTGCTACTATGTCAACCTCCTTACCGTGCTTTGGCTCTATGTTTTCCCTTCTAGCCAATGGCTCTTTATATCTCTCTTCTGTCTAACCCACGGCCCCATTGCCTGGGCTATCATTGCCTGGCGCAATTCGTTCGTCTTCCACTCATTGGACAAGGTTACCTCCCTCTTTATCCATATCTTCCCCCCTTTTACCCTCTACACCGTCCGTTGGCTCTACCCGGACCCACAGTCCCGCTTCCCGGCCCTTGAGGGACTCGACAAGCTTGAATTTTTACGATCACTTGGCCTTTCCCTCGCCGTCTACTCGGTGTGGCAGTTACTCTATTACATCTTCATCGTCGTCGGCCGCCGCGACAAGGTCGAGAAGGGCCTCCGCGCCACGTCGTATTCGTGGCTGCTCAATGACCCACGTAACCAGGCAGGACCCCTCGCGCGCGTGGCCAACATGTTTGGCCCCAAGAACAAGGTCTACATGTTCATACTGCTGCAGGGGATCTACGCCATCTTGACCATCGTGCCAACGGTGTTCTATTACCACAGCTTCTGGCTTAATACGGCTTTCCTTGTTGGTATGTTCATTACATCAGTATGGAATGGCGCGAGTTACTACATTGACGTGTTTAGCAGGCGGTACACCATGGAGCTCGAGAAGCTGCAGAAGGAGAGGAAGGAGGTGACCGATAATGGCGCAGAGACGGTAGCGGATGCGGTGATCTCCGCAATTGAGGAGAAGGAGAAGGAGGAAAGTGAAGGAGTTAGAAACAGGGCCAAGACAGAGTCTTGAGGATAGACTCACTTGTCATGAGAAGGAGGTGGGAGTATCTGCGAGATGTTTTTGTTTTGTTTTTGTTTTTGTTCGTTTCTTTCTTTGCTATATGTTCGCATGCTGTTCACACGTATGGGTAAATAGGACATGAATCATAAATGCACTGCCCGTGCTATAGGATAATCACTGACATTATCAGAACTCGTATATATATATCCTTCTCCACTCTAGTATATTATTCTTTGTGTCCGTATACATATTTTAATTATTAGGTTTAAATCTAACTTTCTCAATTCAAGTTTTGGTGGTGACACAAAGCGCTGTGCTGTCATTATCGCAGTCTATAATTCCTTTTTTTTTTTTTTTCAGGAATTAAAAAAAGAAAAAAATTACATCGAACATGCCCATTCACTGTTTACATCTATTACCGTCCTTACCACCCACCTCAACTCTCAACTTATATCACCTCCTCGTCGTACGTTGGCACGGTCTTGAGTGGATGCGGGACTAGCGCACACGCGATGTCGCCCCACCATATATCCGCGTTTTCGCGGTACCAATCGACTAGAGATAAGATGAGAGAGAGAGAGAGAGAGAGAGAGAGAGAGAGAGAGAGAGAGAGAGAGAGAGAGAGAGAGAGAGAGAGAGAATCGTTAGCGAGCACGCCGTATCATCCTATAAGTGCACAAACAATAGCTGTATATTGTTTTAACTCCTGACCTGCCACCAGAACAATCAGCTTCATACAATATTTCACCCCCCGTGACTCTCATAAAAGGAAAAAATACTCACTCGTTTTACACAGCCCATCCTCGAACGGCATTTTAGGCTTCCACCCCAACGTCTCCAGCTTCGAGCAGTCTACCGCATACCTCCGATCGTTAAATGCGCGATCCTGCACGTGTTCAATGTGTCTCTGCGGATCATACGGCGCGCCGTCGTGCGCATAGACAAAGTGTTCGCAGAGCTGCCGCGCGAGCTGTAGATTGGAGATCTCAAAGGCCGAGCCAATATTATAGGACTCGCCTACAGTACCGAGACGGAAGATGACGTCAAGGGCCGAGGCCACGTCACCGGCGTAGAGGTATTTCCGTGAATTGCTGCCGTCCCCGTGGACGAAGCTGAGGAAAGGGATAAAGTGTGGTGGATACGATGGGAGGCGGTTAATACACATTTGTACGGAGACTCGACATTAGAGCTTTTTTTTTTTTTTTTTTTTTTTGACAAACTCCACCTATACTCAGCCCAAATTACCTTCAACCTCACACCACTTCTTCCCCCACTCCCCTCTCCAACTCACCATTTCCCCCCTTTGATCAGACTGCAGATAAACTTTGAGCAGATTTTCTCCGGATACTGGTAGGGCCCGTAGACATTATTACTGCGCGTAATCAAGATTGGCAGACCAAACGACATATAATAGGCCTTGACGAGGCATTCTGCCGCGGCTTTGGTCGCAGAGTATGGATTCGAGGGTGCCAGGATTGTGTCCTCGGGGCAGTCGGGCTGGATCGGAGGAAAGAAAATGTTATAACATTTCATTAGAGGTTTTAAGCGATCTTAAAAAAAAAAAAAAAAAAAAAACTTACCCGGCTGACCACCTCACCATAGACCTCGTCCGTACTGACGTGAATAAATCGCTTCACCTTATGCACCTTGGCAGCCTCGAGCATGACATGCGTGCCCATTACATTGTTCCTTTGAACGGGACGTGTGCAACGATTGTAGATGTTGCATCAGGCAATGATCAAATCTTATTACCCCTCCTCTCCTATCCTCAAACCGCGTATCGTACCTCGTAAAGTTGAACGAGTCGCCAAACGAGTTGTCGACGTGGGTCTGTGCTGCGAGGTGGAAGATGACATCAATCTTCTTCTCTTTGAAGATGAAGGACATGAAGTCCGAGGAGACAATGTCGCCCTGTAAAGTGTATATAACAAACCAGAGTGAAGATGAGATGGCAGATCAAGTACGAGTAAGGTAGTTTTTGTCTTCCAAACAAAAGCACGACAGTACCTTGATGAAAGTATAGTTTGGGAATGCGCGCAACACCTTGAGGTTGTTGAGCGATCCACAGTAGTCGAGCTTGTCGACCACATAGATGTGGTATTCGGGGTATAGGACAACAAGTTTGCGGACCAGAAAGCATCCTCTGCGAGAATCAATACACGAGAAGAGAAATACTGCGAGCCGTGAAACCTCGACGCTCCCGAACGCCACGCGACACACGACGTCCATGGAACGAGCAATTTAGTAACGTCACTCTCCAACTCACATAAATCCCGCGCCACCCGTGACAAGTATGTTCTTGACATTCTCAAGCCCTGGCGCAAGCGGTCCGTCGACACGGGTGCCAATGTCCTCGAGGTCGAAATCCGGGATGTAAGTCTTGATCAAGCGCTGATGCCTCTCAGCGGGGGTCTCGGTCTCTGAGGGGGGGCTTGGGACAAAGCCGTTAAGGGTGCCGAGGGGACTGGTGGAGGCGCGCGTGCGGCGATGCACATGGGCGGAAGGCGAGGCTGGCGGCAGGGAGGGTTGGGGGATGGTTGGTGTGAATGAGAGCTCGGGCATTGCGGGATTGTCTGTTTTTTAAAAAAGAGATGCACAACAAGGTTGAGGAAGCACGGTTCACAGGTTTGGAACGTGACTACGACCGAAACGTGGTCTCAGAACGTGACCGCTAGAACGTGACTAGCTACAACTGCTCTAGCCTGAACAAGTCTGCTTGTAATCATTGCTAAAGTCCAGGAAAAAAACAAAAAAAAAAAAAAGAATGCAACGAGACTTTCTGCCTCGTTCCTTCTTTCCTTCCCCTTTCTCCTCCTTTTCCCTACCTTTTCTCCCCTCCCCCTCCTTGCTCCCTCTTCCTCATCTTTCCGACCTCAATGCCCTATGGATTTGACCGACGTTGTCATTAAACCATATTCAGAGCCTGCAACACAAGAGAAGCCGCAACACCCTCAATTGACTGAACCGCCTCAAGAAAACCCGCAATCCAGAGAACAAGCAAATCACGAATCCGACCAATCGGCCCACACCTCGCGTCCCAATTCGACCGTTGACAACCCCTCCCCTCCCCTTCCCTCACGCACGAAAAAGATGACCGATCTGCTCAGCAATGTCTTCTTTGCTGGTTTCCTGCTCGTCGTCGCTGGTGCCGCTCTCGCTTTCCAGGCCGGTACGTGCTCTCTCCATATCGGCTCATTGGATTCGATCCCCGACCTAGGTATTCATTCCTCTTCCGTCGCCTCGCCTTCTCCACTTATCCAGGCTGCAACAGCCAGCTCGGCAAGCTCGGCGGCCGATCTTTCTCGAGCGTCGTCTCTTTCTTGCTCGGTCTCATCGCCGTGGCCATTTACTTCGCCATCGATGTGCTGGCGCTCAAGACTCCGTCGCCGGACTTTAGGAGTCTGTTCAAGAGTGAGAACACGCGTTGTTCACTTAAGCTTTGCGATTGAGTTTAGCATGCCCTTTGTCATTGGTATGTGCAAGAACAGAATTCGGTTATCTAACTAAATCTTGCTCCACCCCGCCTTTTTTTTTTTTTTTTTTTTTT
>RBNK01000012.1:0-68377 GCA_003990785.1 Endogone sp. FLAS-F59071 | reverse complement strand
TTTTCAGTAAGCCAAATGAGATATCCTCTGATGTTGTCCGCAAATTTCGCACCTTGCTCGAATATATCTTTTCCCATCGCCCATACACTCATTGCTTCTTCTCCTAAACCAAACTAAAATCTCCAATCCCACCGCGCATCCATATACTCTCACAGGACGTCGACCCTCTTGTCCTTCCTCCACAATCTAGCCACGATTAGCATGTCAAGCGACTCTTTGACTTTAAACTGCAATGCGTCTCATCTTGTCTGGAACCCACTGTGGTCGACTCTGCGTTTGGCTGTCATGGCTACTCGCGGCTGTCTGAGATGGTTATTGTGCAAAACATTAGTATCGAGTCGATGCGCTTTCGCAAAAATATAGGAGAAGTTGAGAGTCGACTTGTTGCCCTGGCTTGTCGCCAGCGCTGGGGTCAAGAATAGAGAGGCATTGTTAAGGTGGAAGGTGATTAGGCGGGAAGTTGGTAGTCAAGAGAGTGATCGGGGTCGAGAAGAGTGACGTCTACGATGTGGAGATCAATATGCTATTTGTTCCATCGCAAATTCTCATCAATGACGCATTGCAGCGTCTAGATACATCATCGAGTGTGAGTTGAAATAATGCACATTTCGAGGCACGTACGTGTGTAGTACGCAGTTGATACGTAATGATGAACAAAGGAAAAAAAAAAAAAAAAAAGTTTAATCAAGGAAGTATAAAGGCAACTCTCTTGCACAAAAACTTCCTTTACCTTCCTATTTCCAAATACACATTATAGTAATTTTTGATATTTTTCTTCTGTAAACGAAAATATTCAGCAATGCTCTTCCCTCGCGACATGCCCATTGACGCCTCCCAAAGCAGTAAATCTGGTGCCCTTTACGATATCCTCGATTTCACTTTCTTCTTTAGCTCCACTGCGGTTCGCAAAACTTGGATCGCTTTCTTTATCTTCTGGATCTTGTGGGTTCTAATCCAGTGAGTATGGGTTCCGCCGTGTCATTCGTAGATTCAGAATCTCTAAAGTACGTGATGGTTTATTTAAAATTCCTTGTTCTCCATTCTCCGCTCTTCAAAGACTCGCCCGTTATGTCTTCAGTCAAGGACTCGACAGCGAAAGATCTACAGAAGGCCAACGCTTCGAACCCGTTATTAGACCAGCTGGCGGGCCCGAAATGCGCGAGCAAGGTGCCGACGATGGAAGGCCAGTCCCGAGGGACGATGTCGGTGGTACCAAAATGTTTGACCTGGCTGGCATGGTAGGAGCGAGTTTTTGTGCAGGGTTTTAAAATCTATATGTAGCGAGATGCAAAAAATAAATGGCCTATGTACGTATTACCTTGTAGACTCGCCGTTTGAACCGCATCCAGGATTTGTTTCGTGATCTTCTTCTCTCTTTGTTTGCCGCGTTGACAATCAACTCTTTCGGTCGCGGTGGCATGTCGTCAGTGGAGATTCTGACCTGGATGTAAGTGTGGATCTCCTTTTTTTTTTCGCGTGATTTTGTTGTCAGTCAATTGTTCGAACGAATGCCCGCGATAAGAACCTTATTTCAATACTCTTCTTTTCCTTAGCTTTCTTGGGGTCGCCATAATCTGGATGCTCCTCGAGCTCGCGTTCGACAATCGCCTAATTCGCATAGTCTTCGCCTTAGTGCTCTACGTCATCAATCTTGTCATTTTCATCTTGGCATTTGCCGCTGGTTGGCGGTTCTGAAATTGTCATGTATCAGTAACAGGTGGAAAGTGAGAATTTGGGTCGCTTAATTACTATAAAGTTGTACCCTAATTGCGACACAATCTTGGGTAAATCTGCGCTGCGCGCAAGGAGCTGATTGTTTTCC
This sequence comes from Endogone sp. FLAS-F59071, assembly GCA_003990785.1. NCBI lineage: Eukaryota > Fungi > Mucoromycota > Endogonomycetes > Endogonales > Endogonaceae > Endogone > Endogone sp. FLAS-F59071. The sequence goes on along the minus strand of RBNK01000012.1, from coordinate 66,555 downwards.
AAAGAGAGTTGCGTTTGGCAATATGCCATCATATCCTAATCAAAATAGCATGTAACCTTTTCTCCTAAATAAATTTGGTACTGGAAATAAATTGACCAAACACCCACTGTGAAAAAATGTCTCAAAGTATTGTGAGCATGGCACAATTGTATGTATTCATATTGCTATTTCTCATGCTCTTTTCATTATTGAATTCGGCGTCCTCATTACTGATACAAATGCACCAAGCCGTACAAGAACGTGTGAAATAAAATGAATGATAGCAAGCCTCCAAAGACGCCCTCGGTCCAAATCTCGCGTGCACCATTCTTGAAATAGAGGTCGGGCCGAAAGCGGGTTTTGAGGGACCAAAGGATTGACGACATGACGAGCCAGATAATACCATAGAATATGAAGCCGTCTTTTCCTGTGAGACCTAGCACACCAGCAGCAGCACCTGTGACGGCGGCAACAGAAGAGCGTGCGAAGAGCATGACCTGGGCATTGTGCTGTATGTTTGCAGGGGTATACTTTAGTGCATCGTTTGGAGGGGGGGCAGCGGCAGGGTTCATTGTGAGAGAGTGTTTCACAGTGATATGTTTAGGTGTTTAGGCAACCGGCGGGAAATTCCTGGATAAGCCACACACCGTCTTTGTTCAATGGCTCGAACCGTCCAGCATGGTAGCACTTTGGATGCTTTATCAGACGCCGAGGACGATAGAGATGTCCTCAAGCGTTCGCCCAACCCCACCTCAAACGACGATCCGACGTTAGATTTCTTCCGTAAGTAACTTCGGGAGAAAATCCAGTAGTGAGTCGTCGGTTCACAAAGCTAATTTATCGCACCACAACGTTACGTCCCTTTCTTTCTTTCCTTTTTTTTTTTTCTTTTTTTTTTTTTTTTTTTTTTTTTTGAAAGTCCACCCGCGCACTCTCACTGCGCTCAGCCTCATGTTAGCCACACTAGTTTACGTGGCCTTTGTCCCTGTCGTGGACAACACGGAGGTGAACGTAAAGCTAGGAATTGGGGCAGCAGTCGCTGCTTTTATTCTAATCGGAATGCTTCAGTTTCGTGATGGTCCATTCATAAGACCGCATGTCGCCTTATGGAGAGCCGTCCTGTCACTCAGCGTGCTATATCAAATGGGGTTGGTTTTCTTGCTGTTTCAGGTGAGAATCATTTTTAATGGGGATCGATAGCAATTCTGCACATGTTGGTCAAACAAATGGTACGAAATCATACCGCATTTCCTAGAACAAGCAAGACGCTCGCCACATGTTCTCTTACATTGACCCCTCACTGGGTGTGCCCCTGCCCGAGCGATCTTACGCCGAAAACTGCGACCTCACTTGGGACGTGATCAAGGTACAAGAATTTATCATTTCTTTTGTGTTAATCACTGCATAATAATAATAATAATAAATAATAATAATAATAATAATAATAATAATAATAATAATAATAGTAATAGTAATAGTAATAGTAATAATAATAATAATAATAATAATAATAATAATAATAATAATAGTTGCTCAAATGTTTGCAATGCACTTTCCAATGTCATTTATCTATTACATAGGGCCAGATGGATGCCTTTGTGATTGCGCATTTATTGGGGTGGTACGGTAAAGCTGTGGTTTTACGCGACTATTGGTTCTGTTGGATATTGTCAGTCATGTTTGAGGTCATGGAATATTCGCTCGCACATCAGTTAAATAACTTTGCGGAATGTTGGTGGGATCATGTAAGTGTTGAAGGTTCAAGGGCAAGACCACTTAGGACTTTTCAAAATTATTTTCATATTCACTGATTTCCAAACAACTCTGTATCAGAAGAACATCAAGCGAAATGGTTACTAACATCATTTAATATACTCTCAAATGTATTGTGTAGTGGATCATGGATGTTCTCATTTGCAACTGGTTGGGCACATACCTTGGCATGAAGACATGCGAGTACTTTGAAATGAAGGTAAGCCTGCGCTGGACTTTTAAGTTTATATCATCTTGCATCAATGTACAGCATCATCCTTGCGACCATCGCCTTTTGTTAAACACTATTCATACAGCACTACTCGTGGCGCGGCTTCCGTGAGATCCCGACGCTCCGTGGGAAAGCAAAGCGAGCGGTGCAACAGTTCACACCATATGATTGGACAAAGTTTGAATGGGGAATGACAAAAAGCTTCCAGAATTATGTGGCTGTCATATTGTTGCTAATTATTGTGAGTAAATAAGTTTTTATCGTTGAAGGAACACGGCAACATATGGCTTGATTTTCTAGGCATGTGCTGACTCGAAATTGAGGCAAACATATTATGATATAAGTAGATCATGGCCGCTCACACAACATTATCATATCTTACTCCACTGCTCTAGTTCCTACAAGTCGAGCTCAATGCCTTCTATCTCAAGTACCTACTTTGGCTGCCCCCAGAACATTACCTCAATATATACCGTCTCTGTGCCATGTTCTTGTTCGCGTTGCCGGCCACGCGTGAGGTTTATCAATTTTTGACGGATAAGTGAGTATATCTGGGAAAGCACATTTAGTCCATTCTCTTCTGATGGATGGTACTCTCATGCTTTACCTATTTTTCGAAAACGTTCCTACTGCCGACCTCACCTTGCCATATCCAGAAACTGTAACCGCTTTGGTCCGCACGCCTGGCTTGTCATTGCCAACATCATGACCGAAACCATCATCTGTTTCAAATTTGGTCGAGACGAGTTCCCAAACCCTGCACCGCGCGCAGTCAAAATCTTTTGGGCTATTTTCTTGACTTTCCTTGCCGCGTACCCAGTGTGGCAATTTTGGTACATGCCCGAGCGGAAGAAAAGGGCAAGGAAGAGTAAAGAAGTCCAGAATAGTGAGAAAAGCGAGTAGACAAGCGCGGAAGGGCTGGAGGCTTAAAAAAAAAAAAAAAAAAAAAAAAAAAAAAAAAAAAAAAAAAAAAAAAAAAAAAAAAAAAAAAAAAAAAAAAAAAAAAAAAAAAAAAAACAGAACTTCAAGTGGCTTTTCCCTTTTTCTTTTATTTGAATGCTGTAAAAATCATGCAATAACTCGATTGAAACAGGTAAAAAAAATGTCTTTTGTTACGCTTGGGATGCTTACCTCAACACCATTGATTTAGAACAGATAAAATAAAAAAAATAAATCTTTTTTCAATTTTTTTTTGAACCATTAAAGCCTTAGTGTTTGGACGTATTGGTGTAAAAAATATTCTTTTCTTGTTCATGTACACAAAGTAAGCGTAGAAGTGCAAAAGACTCACATCCAGCCGTGCAACTAGCAAATTCAAGGCTTGAGAAACAGATAAGCAATAGCCAAACTGACAGTAAAATGTATAAAAATGAAGATTGAATTGTACATTATAAAGTATCTAATGGCTAACACCCCTCGTCTGGCGGGGGATATCTCTCCTTGCGCCATTTCTCCTCTGATACACAATGCGATAGCGACTTTTGCGTATTCTCTACTTTGGGCTTAATTATTGCAATGTAACCCTCTGTATCTGGTTTGTCCACCAGGAGTCGCGGTGTCTGCAACAAGCGTTCGTTTAACTCCAACAGCTGGCCATGTATACCGGATTTCACAGTGTACACCTTGTCATCCAAGTGGATAAAGGCGATTGGGGACAGCTGGCCAATCCATGGTATATTTTTCTTGCCTTTTGCCAGTGAAACTCCGATAGCGGCATCGTGGGCAGATGCATATTTGATGGAGAGTTTCGAAAAATCAGTACACTGACGGACGGGATGGGTGGGTGCTAAGCTGATAACACAGAGTTTATTAGGAGCTTGACGGATGACGAGGTCGCCTTGAAGGTCGTCAGAATCGTCTTTGGCTAGGAGGTAGTAGGCTGTATAGTAGTGAATGAGGCTTAAAAAAGGGTTTGTAAGCCAGTTGGTAGTGAGGGGAAGGTATTCATCGAGGTTATAAGTAGGATTGTGTACGGGTAGCGGAGTGCGGACGTAGTCCATTTTGCTTGCTGCCGTTGAAATTTTTTGACAAATTTTATTAAACAAGCCACATAACCATAACCAAGTCTGACTATACTACCATTATATTCTCACCTTTTTCTCTATATTTACCTGCACATCAGGCAACAAAAAAATTTGTGTCTCATCGGACACCTTACGTTGTTGGCTCAAGCAAGGAAAGATATATCTCTCTCTGGCATTTGTCTTTACTGTTGGAGATTTAAGTATAGAATGTAGATCTGATGATATTATCAGATTGATAATAAAATTAAGCTAACATCAGGAAAATATTTTCAGTTTATAGTCTATAACTAGCATCCATGCTTGCAGGCTGTTTATAAGCTGTTCTGGGCTGTTCTATAGTGTTTATCATTTTATACATATACTGTTCTAGTAAGTTTATAAAAAACAGTTTATAACTAGTATCTGTACTTGTAACCATTTTGTTCATAGCTCTTAGTAATACTATTCATGAACTATTTAAAATGTTTTTCTGATATATATATGATATAGCACTTTCACTACTACTCTGCTCTATCAAAAAAGATTATATATATATCAAGTGCTAAATAGAAAAATAATCTTAAATATTAAAAAAAAAAAAAAATTCTTCTCACCTAATTCTTAACTTATAAACTTATTAGTAGTATTAGCTTAAATATCAACTTCAGATACTAGAAGCTTAAAATAATTAAGAATAAATGTATTTGTGTTTCCCAAGAGATATAGACTCCAAGTCACGTTGTGTTTCAACCCAAATAGCGTTTGGATGACGTCAACGTCAGCCCGATAAAGCAGTGTAAACAGGTAAACAACTTTTGTCACTAACACACAATGACCTGGAATTCGAAACTCTGGGCTCCCCTAAAGAAGATCCTGTCGGTGGTACGTGCTCAGGATTATTCATAGCAACAACGTGGCACCATTCATATTAACCCAAAGTTGCAACTGTTCTTATCTCTCATCCGCAGAATCCGACTTCAACAAACGGCGTGCCTTCCGCCGGCAAGTACCGTACTCCGGCTCCCGGGTACGTAATGTACTGACTTTTAGAGTGAGCAGGATATGCCCCCCAGTTCAAATCCTTTGGATCTTAACCGCTTCTCCTTGGATAGCTCTCCTACGCACGATTATGTTCCCCCCGTTACCAAAGCCTCGGATGTCTACAATAACTATTACTTCCAGCGTGATACTCGGAGGAACTATCCGCGCCTTGCAGTTTATACGCAACAAGACGTTGCTCTACTACTTGCTGGTACCCCGACGCAGGCTAGGTGATTGACTGCCTTGAAATTACATGACTGCTCCCGTCTCGCCATATCTTGATTGCCATCTTATTTAATATACTTATTGGTTTGAAAAATCAGCCTCCCTGCTGAAGGCTCACAGGAAACTGCCGTTACGCCCATAGCACCTGCTCCCTCTCTGACGGAAGTCTTAGTTTCGACGAATCTTTACTCTAAGGAAAAGCTGCCCCCAACACCTGTCTGGGGTTTTAAATATCAATGGAAGGAGTCTACGGACGCGGCAAAACCAGAAGCTGGTTAGTAATCATCTCGCCAATGCAGTATCAGATCATGCTTGAATCCTTGACTAACAATGCTGTGTAAATGTGTAACGTGTTTGGTATGATTAGGTCTCTACTGGCCCATGAAGCAATTCTCGTGATTATTAGACAATAAATTTCCGAACACTTGGTGACGTCACCACGAATTTCACAAATGATGATGTCACTTCTGTGTTATGCATGCTCACGTTGAAACACGGTCGCCTCAGTATCAAAATAAAAGCATTACAAAGAGACGAGAAAAAACGGAAAATCAATTAAAATTGCGAAAACCAACTATGACAGACAACACGGCACTGCCACAAAATATTGCCAACGAAACTGTGAGCAAGCCTGTGTCCGAAGAGCCGACGACAATCCAAAACTTACCGCTGAACTCGCTCGCACCTCAGCCACCTTCCGCGGTCTCGTTAGATGACGCGCCTTCTGTCAAAAACTCAGCGACTGCAACTCACTCTGTGAACGGCAAAGCCGAAGAACCTGCGAAAAGCAAGGATGGTAAGGAATCTCAGTTCGATCTGTTTTGTTTTTGAACAAATACTATGCACTTGGGCTTTTTAGTGTTCACCTACCTGGATGGAATTTGATCATCAAATTCTTACTTGAATTAGAGGGGCCGGAAAAGGGAATAGGTATCAATGCGAGACCTCCAGAGGCAACGGATGAATGGGTAAAGTTTCAGCTTCTGATTAATACTTTAATTGTATTTGATATCGAAAGTGCCTATTCTCTTGACAAAGTACCGAACCGGTTGTTATTTACCTCTAGCCCGTTGGTGGGGAGAATGGCGAGTTTGGAATCGAGGGGGACACTACCGCACGTACTACCGTAGGAAATAGTGGGACCGCTGTTGATGCTGCCGAAACTCCTGTTCAACTTGGCGTCGTCGCGCAGGTGCAAATAGCTTCTCAGGATCCGCCGCAGTTCATGGAGACACCTCTAAGTATGCGTCACAGGATTTTGTACGAAATCCACAGTCGGAGATTATTTCCAACGTCGGAAAATACATTTTCTCTTGTGAACTTCATAATTGAAGATTTCACCCACTCATTGATTATAAAACCACTATTTTCTTAGAAAAACGTCGTGGGCGTCCCCCCGGCTCTGGTCGCAAGAGGAAGCTTGCGGAGGTTGATACAGAGCCAGCAGATGATCAAGAATGGGTAAGCAATGTACTATGGTGTAATTTAAATGTTTTGCTTCACCTTTTTGCCGCCGATTATCATTATATATTTGCCGGTATGTTCAAAGAAACCGTTAAAGGATGAAACTGAAGGCGGCACTAGCGAACACGACCATGACGGTGAAGAAGACGATGAAGCCAAGACCACAAAATTTGGGCGGAAGGTCCAGAAGCCGACCCAATATAATCCAATCTTACTCACTCCTGGTATGCCGGCTTTGACGAGTGCTGGATAAATTAAATCGCTTAGCGAAGTATTGTCTCTGTTTTTTTGCCTAAGACAGTTGGGTACTTCCTTGTAACAACTATGTCTGGAATACATCCAATCCAGGTAATCCGGCTACCAAACGCCCTTACCATCGACGTGGGCCTATCTCTCCATCCGGTGGCATCATATGCACGGTTTGCCATCGTGGTCATTCGCCTAAAAACAATCGTATCGTCTTGTGTGATAACTGCGATCGGCCGTACCATCAGCAATGTCATAACCCGATTGTCGAAGATTTGATCGTGTCGTTGCCGGATGCAAAATGGTACTGCGCACAATGCGAGAGAGGCAGGAAGAAGAAAAAGGTTGAGACGGAAATTACCGGGGTTGGAATTGGTTTGGATCAGGTAAGTACCGTGGAGAACGAGAACGTTTATGGCAGGGCCAGGTTATACAAGTGTATTTAGTCATTCAATCGGATTATGATATTTCAAGCGTAATACGAAAAGCTATCCCCGAAATATCCGACTTTACTATTTCTAAATGTACACGTTTTATTTATATGTGTTCCCCCACGCTTTTCTTTCTCACTGGACTTTTAATATAGAAAAAAGCCTATCTCCTCTCTCTTCCCAAGTCGTCTCTCGTGGATCTGGTTCTTTTTGCCGAGAAGTATCGTCCAGACTTGAAACTCTATCCTGCTTACCTCAAGGCAGACCCTGAAATCGCCACAGCAGCTATAACTGTGGCGTCTACAGTTCCTGACGCTGTCGATAACACTACGTTATTTGACATCCCGTTATTCAATCAGCCATTTCTCAGAACCCCGCTCATCAAGCATACATCGGATGGTGGTGATGAGTATGCAGAGGGCGAGACCATCGGCTCGCCTTCGGAGGTTCCCTCCAGTCGAGATTTCGAACAGCTTGAAGCAGAGGGCGTGCCCTCCTACGAGGATATGATTGCGAAAGCCTTGACCTTTATTGCGGATCCCAAGGGTACACAACCGAAAGAGATTTGGGAATGGATGTCCAAGTATGTATGATATTATGCCAAGAAATTGGCTACCCTTTATTCATGGGTATTGGAATGAAAGCCTACCTGTCACTTTTCTCTGATCATATTCTCGATTCTTTGCTTTTTTTTTTTTTTTTAAAAAAAAAAAAAAAAAAATGTCTAGGAGCTATCCACTTGCTGAGAACTTTTCGCGTTCAGCGTCTCAATCGTTGTTGAAAGCTGTCAAGAAGGGGAGATTCATGAAGGAAGATGGGTTATATAAACTCAACCCAGCATATGTTCCGGACCCAGCTAAAGTGAGATTTACAAAAGAACTAAACTCTACATGAAAATCATATATTGATACTCACCATTTCTTTGGATCTGTCAATTTTACAGTCGAGACGTGGCGCAAGAAAACCGTCGTTCGTCAAAAGCGACGGCACAATTATCACGCCTTCGAAAAAACCAATCAGTTCTCCCCGCAAGAAGTCCAAAGAATCTGCAGCAGATGATGGGTCAAGGAGGAATGGAAATACCGAGGCTGACGCGGAGAATAAGGGGGTGAGAATGGTTGCTGAGGAGATTCCCGAGTCGGGTATCGAGCTTGATTTCAGAGAGGGGGCCTCCAGCCAAGTTCATCATCAACAGCTAAGGCCAATCGTCGCCGCTACAATGGAATCTCCCAGCATCATTCCTGTCCATACTGTTATAACCACCACTGCAGATGAGGATGACTCCGATGTTGTATCCATCCCCGCCGCAGCGTCCCTTCCGTCTATGGCCAGTGATACTTTCCCTCAATCCGCTATCAGTCATAGCTTGAATGGTACTCCTGCGGCGACAGCGCCTCACGGCCCAGTCTCACATGTCTCTTCATTCCAAGCGTCTCAACATTTTCCCGTTCCGGGCCCGTACGATTCTGGTACCTGGCCTGGTAATTTCCACAACTAGAGCAGTTAAAGTGGTGCGTATAGGTTGAAGGCCGTAATTGAACAAGGTTAGGAGATGAGCACAGGCTCGGTGGGTCGCACTCGATGGAGCCTTTGATCAGCCGAGTGGCTAAGGCAGGAAAGGGATGCTTTGCAGTTTAAATTCGCAAGTTTACTTTTACTTCTCGAACAATTGGTTCCTTTGTTATTGCCCTTCAGGAATCCATTATTTTGGTAACTTTTTACGGTTAGTTAGTATATAAGTATTCGATTTACTCGTTTGATTTTCATACTTGTTTGACATAGTATTATAGTTCAATCCAGTCTCGCGTTACGCTCAGGCCAAATATATTGTTATATGTGCCCTCTGGCCTGCTCTCATTGCCTCTGCTTTCCCACTTAATAACAATGCGGTGTTGGGTTGCCATGTGTAATATCTGTAATGGAGGTTGAGAAAAGATATGTGACCGGGCAGTTTGCGGTTTGCAACCCGAATGACATGTCGCATGCATTTACCAAATGTTTGTTCACCCATAGTACATATTCCAGTACTCCATAATCCCGCATAGCATAATCCCGCATAGGGTAACTTGTTATCAGCAACCACATTTATTACATCTAAATGAACAATACTATCGACAAATTCCTTCATTTTTTTTTTTTTTTCACCATCTACAGTCGCGCAGAGTCGCTCTCGATCCCAACTTCTAGCTCAACTATCTGATCTGTCCCCTGATATATAGGGATGTTAAGCTTGTACTTCTTATCAAGATCCGGAGGAACAAACCGACCGCCTAGAATGTGATGTCGACCGCAAAAGTAGCGCGCGCATAGCTTTGGGGCTGTAAGAGAGATCAGCGTGTCAGGATTGAAGCCGTGACCATTCATATTGCCTGGGAGGATATGAAGAGGTAATCGAAGGCATGAAGGTAGAGAAAAATTGAATTTTATCAAAAAGTATAGATGAATCTCGTGCGTGAAAATGGTGATGAAGCTGCACAAACCTTCTTCGACATCCCATGCCGAGGGAATGTCAACTTTTGAGAACATGCCATACCAAAAGTGAAAAAAAAAAAAGAAAGGGGGGGGGGTTGATATGCAAATCAATGCTCCATTGGTGCTGAAGGTATGTATGTCCAACGTTTACCAGATGCAATAGGGATTTGAACTTCTTTCAACGTCTATTCATTCGTACCAGCAAATGAGATGTACACGTTCGACAAAGACCGGTGAATCAAATTGAATATAGGTTATGATCAGATTTAATGGCGATCTGGATAAGCCATGTAACTGTTTAAAGCTGTTGTCACGAACCTGAATCACATCTCCAAATGGGTCACGGATGTCACCCTTAAAACTAAAACCTATTGGAGAACATCCAATGTTGGATTGTGCCCTGTAAAGATAAATGAACAGCAAGTGATAGAAACGCTGCATCTCACCAAAAATGGCGTCAACTATCAAATCGGTTTCTTTAAGCTGCACTTTCAGATCATCCGTAAAAGGAATATAAAGGTTGCGACATTGGGTAACCAGACGCTTATTGATGCCGGGGCCAGAGAATAGTAAATGACATGTTATGGAGGGTAAAAAATAAATAAAAATAAATAAAATAAAATAGGGAAGGGAAGGGGGTGTAATTTTATAATAACTCACTTGGTATAGTTCTTTACTGGTTTGCTTGGGGTAGAAGATGTTCGGTCGGTACCCAAAATAAACGAGATGCCGAGCTGCCACTAAACCTATCCGTCGAAAAAAAAAAAAGTTGACCAAAAAATTCAGCCGTCGGGAATGTTGTTGATATGGCAGTCTTCTATCAGGAGAAATGGATACACACCATCGCCACCGTTATTGCCTTCAAATTATCAACCGATAGGTAAACCACGAGTTTGATGAGGTTACCAGATCGAACGAGAGATGGAACACGTTATAGTGCGTTTATATCCTTACCCGGCCCACAGCATACCAGCACCCGCGAGTGCTTCTCACGATCATATACGCGGGCGATGGCCTGGGCGACGCTGAGGCCGGCTTTCATTGATGTGGTTACCTAAAAATTAGCGAGTAGAGGAGTGGTTGGCAGATCTACGTCTGTTAACAGACTCACCAAGTTCCATAAGCTGATCGATGGAGAAACCGCCAGCGGGCGACATTAACTCATCGTCGATGGCCTGCGTGATTTTCTGAGAGAGATACCTCAAAGACATGACTGATTCAAGTGATTTTTCTGATTCAAGTGATTTTTCTGATTCAAGTGATTTTTGGAGGGAAGTGACTATTTATTTGGCGAACCACGAGCCACGTGCCTATATATTAATTGTCGTTGCGCGAGCCAGTTACCTTATTCGAAACGTCAAACCATGACCATCGTTGAAAGCGAAAAGTTACCCCCGGAAGAACCTCCTCGAAAAGATGGCTTTTCACTGGGCGGCTTTATGATCTTTTGTATCTTTCTGTATTTTTTCTTCCTGTCAACTAGGAAAACTGTTGACCCAAATCAAGTTCCGCACAACTCCCACAACCTCTCTATCTGGGCGTGCCTTCCACCATATCCTGACCCTGTCAAAGTCACTGTTCCCAGTATTTTCGACTATGCTGACGTCAAGAAAGCTCTCAAGAGCGAACTCACACCACGGCTTGATACTAAGTCTTTGGGTGAGATCTTGCTGCTGACCCCACTATACGGCAAGGTGGACGTGGCTGCCAAGGTCCTAGAGTCTCCAAATAGTAACAAAAAGAGGCACAAGAAAGGTTGGAAACGCTTACAGTTGCCACCCGAAACAGCTACATCAGCCACACAACCACTGGTGGTTTTTGTTGATGATATAGGTATGCTTTTATCTTTTGTTGCTTTGCTGCTTTACACCTTGTTTTCTTTTGGCTCACCGATATATATGATTCAATATAGAAACCCGCGTGATTCTCAAACAACGCACAAGTATCCCCATCCAACTTCATGAACCTCTCTGCTTTAGTGACATGCAAAAAGGTATAACCTAAAAATATCTTGCTTTGGTTTCCGATCGTTATTTGGCATGCTCTCATTCCCTTCCATACTCTACGCCCTCCCTAAAAGGTTATATCGCTGTTGCTAAAGTTCTTCTTGGCCCAGCCCACTTCACCAATATTGACGTGAGCGATCTTCGCGCCGCGTTGTGCGAGTCTAGTTTAGATTTAAGCTGGTCAAAGACTTACCGAATGGCGCAAGGGGTATAGATAGGGAAGGTCTATTGTTTTTTTGTTTTTTTTTTTTTTTTTTTATTTTTTTTGAAGTATATTCAAATAAAATCTTTTTTTTTAAAAAAAAAAAAAAAAAAAAAAAAAAAACGGCTCTACGACCTTTATTTCTGTATAGTAATTAATAAACAAATAAATTGAGAGAATAAAATAAAATAAACAGTTTACAAAATACTGGTGAAAAATTCAAAATGGTCATGTTGAGGGTCTAGCATATTAAGTTGAAGGTCTTTTGTTATAATAGCTACTCGCCTGCAAATGCAATGTGATCCATCGACTTTTGCAAAGAAATTCGTCGTAGACATCACTTGGAAAGAGAAAGAAGTATCAGGTTTCGGGTTAACGTATTGTCATCGATCGGTTCCCGCAGAGGTATGTAATTATGTGAAGGCTCATTTCAAGTGTTGGAAATATCATTCGGACCATCTGTATGGCTGAAATATAATCAACCTATCCTAGGCAGGTCCTTCAATATCCACTCATACTAATCACAGCCTTCCAACGAGTAAATTGTGAATCGATACTTACAAATGACGAGCTCCAAAGTAAAAGCCAGACAACGGACACGCTTTTTGGTGATTTTCATGTGACCTCGTGTTTATATGTATATATCATATGGAAAGGTGCAAGTCTTCATTGAGTTAATCATTGATTCATAAAGTTTTTTGTGATATAATTTATAATGAACTTCCTCTCCCATTAGAACACTAGAAAACGCCAGCAATGTCGTTGTCCTTTCAGATGATGTCGCGTTTGTCTCGAATCCACCTGTCGCTGATAAATAATAATAATAATAATTAAAAAAGCTTGGTTTTCAGTGGAAGATACTTGTACAAATGACCGGCCGACGAGACACACCTGGCAGACAGACACTCGCCAATATAACCCGTATCGCTGTCGTTAGTGTCAACAGCTTTCAGGATTTGCAGCAATTGGTTCAAAATGTTCAGGCTCTTCGTCATACGTTTAAGAGAGTGCCAAGTTGCTGATGAAGCTCAATGGCATCCTCGAAATCTTGTTCTGCGATCTTTTCAAAGAGTTTTTTCGCAGTTTCCTGCATTGAAAGCTGTCGATCTGGTTCAGCGTTTGATTGAGCAGCTCTCAACAACAGTTGACACACGCTAGTTATGCCTCTTGCGCGAAATTCTTCGCGGAGCTGATGGAGAGTCGTGAATTCGGACATGGAGACTGCGTCGAGGAAATTGTTGGCAGATTCATTTAGTTGAGATGTCTTTTCTACGATGGCAGCCGCTTGATTTTGAAACTACTCAACTTTCTCTCGTGAGAGAAATTCGTGGGCTCTTGGCAGGTCCATGCATGGAGATTTATTTTCCTTCTGGTCTTAGATCGAGAACACCCCACTAGAGAGGGCTGTCGCAGGGACGAAGAAAGAAAAACGAATGGCATCCAAGTAAAATAATATTTTTATAGGCGGGATTCTTACTTGGTGTGTGCGGAAGCTTTGTCATTTTCTGGGTCGATTTATTTCCTTAACGACGTCGATATACTGTTGAGCGCAAGAATCAGAAGGTGAGTTTGTCCAAGAATTGCGATAACAAAGATTGCTCACGGCTTACTTCGTCAGATTCTACCGATTCTCCGTCCTTATCATTTATGTCTTCTTCGTCCGTCCCTTCTTCGGAACTTGATATTGATGCCTTTCGGGTGGCCCGTTTCTTGACAAATGTTTGCGCAACAACATTGTTTTCCATTTGCTGGCGTTTTCTAGTGTTCTAATGGGAGAGGAAATAAACTGTAATTATATCATAAAAAACTTTATGAACCAATGATTAACTCAATGAAGACTTGCACCTTTTCCTGATGACTAATCACCACACACTCTTCAGTAATATGTTGGTGAACCTGCATTGTCGCATCTGCGTGGTTCCTTCATTGTGTTATCTGTATTACAAATGCATAATAAAATTGGCGCCATTTATAGCAGATGCCAAAGCAACAATAATATATATATATATATATATAACCTTCATAAGGTCAATCTCGGCGAGGTTCAATTGTTTGTCAAAGTTGCGTTCAAGTTGTTCAAAGTAATCTGTTTTGAGTTTGGAGGACTTCCATTCCTTCCACCAGGGAAAGTAACTCATCAGGTAAGTACAACAAATCACACGGTTTTACAAAGGCAGGGGCCGCAGTGAACAAAGAGTTCAACATCCGGGCCGACAAGGAGTCCCCATGATGTGCCGCAGGAAGCCGAAGAGAAGGACAGACAAAGAGTCGATCTTCCAAGACAGACAAAGAGTCCCTTGGCTCAGTCCAACATCTTCGTTAAAGCCTCTTCGACATCGCAGCAGCCCGAAAAACAAAGAGTTGTCTCGCGCTGCATACGACTCTATCCCAGCTGTAATTTGAAACTGTCACGTACTTTTAAGTCTTGGAGGAGATTGACGGCCTTTTGTTGCTCTAGCTCATTGGTACTTTTGGTTCTTTTATCAAGTTCTTTCTTCATGTAATCGAGAATTCTCTTCTTTTCGCCTTAAAGCAGATCATTTGACAAACACCACTCGCAAAATCCATTGAGCGTCCATATCGTTTTAAAGAAAAATCACGGGCGGTGGCTTGCTTAAATTCCGGTGGCCAATCAGATCATCTCAGCGAAGCAGTAATTCTGAACGCCTACTTTTGTACTTTTGTCTAGTTTTGTTGCAGCACCCCATATACCAAGTAACTCGCAATCTTATAACTTGGAGCCATGGACGTTGATATCGAATCGCAGACGGGACTCATCTCGCTTGATAGTAAGCAAGTAAACGCGTACTTTCTGGCTTATTTTGGAACCAGAGCTTACCTCTTCTACCCAATGTAGTTCTAGCAATTACAAATGAATCTCGCATGGCCTATGGGTTAAGACGGCAGGACTACCAAAGTTATCGGTATGACTTCCTTTTGGATCGGAGTTTGCTAAAATTTATAATTGGTCGTAGCTCATCTGTAAACGCCCTCCTGCAGTCAATATTGCATGCGCCGTTTGCACCGGCTGCGACAAGTACTCAATTTCACGCATAGTAAAGGCAAGGGCTTCCAGAAGAAGGAAGCGCCCTCTGATTTCACGGATTCTAGGTGTGTACTTTGTACTGACTGCTCTTTAAATCTTGCATTTGAGCATGCCTCATAACCATGATACTCAAAAATCAACACACCTAGACACCTTCATTTAATGCTTTACCAAACCGAGCGCGCGTGGAGCTACGCCATGGAACTCAAACGAGAATCGACTGAACGTAATGACCCACGCAAGCGTTATCACTTAGTGAAGCGATTACGAAAGGCTGCGCAATATAGTGAACAGCTTGTGAAATTATGCGCTCCCAAGGGTGGAAAAGTTGATGGCAGGACGGCGCTGGACGTGCAGGTAAAATAGATGATATATAGTGAATTTGATTTTGCTGAATGTGGAAGCTTCCTAACTAAGTTTTTCTTTCTCGCTTGGTTAAGGCTTATGCATCGCTCATGTCTGGGTATCTGCTGTTTGAAGAACAGTCATGGCAAGCAGCCTTAGATAAATTCGTCGCGGCTAGGTATGCAAGTTCTTTTGTCTAGTATTTGTTCACTCTGTCAGATGCAATTACCCTTAGTCATACTCTACTATGCTGAACAGGACCATTTACGAAAACCTCGCTTCGGCCGGTACCCCACATCAGGAGGCCCTATGTAATTCAGCTATTGATGAAATTGATCCAAATATTCGTTTTTGTGCCTATCGTTTGCGCTTGGGTGGCGCATCAGGCACGACTAGTGGTGCGCGCGACGCGGAAGAATTGGTAACAATGTTAAGAAAAAAGGGAAATGTAGTTGGAATAGATTTGCTGGAAGCGCAGCTCGAGGTGAGTGTTTTGTGTGTCGTTCAACTCTTACTACAGGTCAAATACCGGGATATGGCGTATTCACCAGCTATGACAACATTTCAACAAGCATGTGCTAAACCATAAATCTCTATATCCTATAGGACGCTCTCGCGCAAACGCGCCAACAACGTGCCGAATCGCTTACTTCCATCACGTGGCGTGGCCGTACTGTCTCATTGAAGAACGCTGATCTCGCTGTCGCCATTCTGCGTGCACAAGAGGTTACGAACGAGCTCGAAGAACGAACTTCTGACACTGAAAGCCAGCTAGAACTCTACGATAAAGTGTTAGAGGCTTATGCAGAGGCAGAAAAGGTTGCAAAGAAGGCTGTAAAGGACGACGAGGTTTGTGTGGGTCAATTGATTAGATGTTAACTGCAAATTTCTGGGAGTGTTTGCGGTGTGGTTGCTATGTTCTTCAATCAATATATTTAACTAACGTTTGCTTGTTTCTTCTATGTTCGCTTAGGCGGCTTCAGCCAAAGTGAAGTCTTCAAAGTCATCTAAAGCAACTGAAGAAGTGAACTTTCTATACACCTATGTTGCATATTGCATGCATGCACGTATCGTGCAACGGAATTTGTTGCTCGCCGAATCAATCAGAATCCGCGCAGAATCTGATGGTAGGCCACAGGATGTGGTGAAACTTTACGACGATATTCTCAAGGTGATTGTACCATTTATCAGCTTGACCATTTGTATTTATCGTCACTGTTTTTTACATTAATTACAATTCAATTGATTTGCTACGACAGAGCCTAGACATCATCAAAGAACTCCCAATCGTTCAACAAGATAATGTGCTCGAACAAGAGATGGAGGCTAAATCCTCGTATTTCAAAGCGTGGAGATCTGTTTATGTCGCAGCTGCCTACGCCGCCCTATCGAAATACGCAGAAGCCGTAACTCTCTTTGATCGTGCGCAGCAACACCTCACGAGGGCGCGAGGGAGTGGTCGAAGTAACTCTGTAACAGCTGGTAATGAGGAAGACCCGTTGAGCATTAAAGAGCCAGATTTGGTAGCGCTGGAGAAATCAATCCGTGGTCGCAAATGCAAGGCTCATGCTGCATGGTATTTGGAGCAGGATGAAGATGTTAATACGATAGATGTGGAGAAGAAGTTTGGGGCGATGCGGATCGATGAAAAGGATATCGACGAGGTGAGCTCTCTTCGTCTTTCCGCGAAATGTGTCATTGAAGCAAATATTGCGAAAATTAACTTTCTTGTTTCCGTTTTGTTTTGTAGTTGGCCCTTGTCGAGAGATTGAACACTTACCCAACAAACATTCCTACCCTAAAATCACATTCCAATATCCCTCGCCTCATTGATTTTCCCCCCACATTTCACCCTATTCCTGCCAAACCCCTATTCTTTGACATCGCGTTCAGCCATGTCGAGTACCCCAATTCATTATTGGATCGTGCAGGCAAAAAGCCGCCTCAAACTACCGGTACATCAGGAGCGGCGAGCAGATTATCGGGAATGTTGGGCGGTTGGTGGGGAAACCGATAAATTGAGGAGATGCTGTACTAGTCTTTTTCACACTTGAATAAAGATACAAATTGTACTTTGCGTTTTTCCCCACCATCATGTGCATACATAATGCGACTATCTAAATGCATACACCCTGCCTCACCCTGTCACGGCTCGGGTGTATTTGTATACAGTTCGAATACAAACTTTCATGTAAGAATAAGGTAAGAAACTTCAACGTCGATCTCGTTTCAGGATATCCAACACCACAGGCACGTGTTTGAAATCACGAGGATTCAGTGAATTCTCTTCGAGGTAAGATCTTAATAGATCATATGGATCGCTATCAGCGTGGGTGTTCTGAACGATAAGAAGCTACACAATACATAAGCCAGGATGGTGAGGGTTGGCGGACTGAACTCAGCCAAGGTTCTGGCTCAAAACAACGAAAGTCCGTTTACCTCTAAGAAGATACGTGGGCCCTTGCCCAGTTTTGACCCTTGCTCTGTCAAGAAGCGTTTGAGCATAACGTAATACTCATCCACGTAGACTCCGAAATGTTGAGTAAATATACTCCGCGTCGAAATACCAGCAAGGAACAAGCAAGCAGTGAGAATCTCTTGCTCTTCTGTGGGCACAGACAGGAGATTAGATATCTCTGCGAACTGCTCAATTATATGATAAAAGAAAGGATTATGAAGTGTCTGCTGGTAGACGTATAATGGTGCAAAAAACGCGCACAAATGTAGTATGTGGCTACGTTGTAAGTTCAGATTTGCAACGCGCTGTCGAAAAGTTGCCGTTTCGTGGGATTCATCAAATCGGATGGATTCCGTTCGAGCAAGTTTGGCGAATTGTGGAAGAGCTGCAGAAACGAGTTGCCACCATGTGACTACGACGATTTCCCATAACACAGGTAGGATGGGAGAGAAGGTGATGTTGTGGGGCATGAAGATGTTGCGTTCTGCCAACAGAGGGTTGCCTGACTCGAGAAGGGCGCGATCGATAACGTGGGGGTAATAACCATAGTGTCGGATACCTAAACTGTTGGTTTTGAGAGCGTTTTCGATGATAGCAAAGGCCATATTCTCAACTTCGTCATAGTAAGTCTGCCGATGTACTTCGTGTTTGGCGTGGTTAACCCTATAACGGAGACGGTTGACGAAATAGTTGCCCAAGTTGGTGAGATAAAGACTGATCTGGGTATCGCGATCATCCCGGGATGCATTGTGGTAGCAGCGAAGAATATGCTGCTCAAGCCGCCAGAACTTCAGCTGCCATCGGAAAGCGGATGTTTGAGGTTTCGCGCGGAGGTCGAAAGCGTAGTTGATTTTGAGTGTTGCTATAGCATAGGATCTCAAAGGATGATCTTTTGGTTGGACAAAGTGAAGGAGTTCGGGAGGGGATAAGTACCCGAGAATGTGGAAAACGATTTCGGGAGGAGGTGTAATGGGCATGGTTTTAATGTATAATAAGGAAAGGGCAGGGTGCGCGACAAGAGAGAGAAAAAGCGTATAGGCTAGCGGAGAGTGACTGATCTACATGCGTACTTTCTGCTCATGTGACATTAACCCTTTTCGGTTCTTTCTCCTTGTTTGGACACTCAGGGTCCCGGGTACATCTCCGGACGTTCAATTATCCTTCACTGCTCCAACACAACATCGAACACGCGTGCTAAAAACCTCGTTAGGAACCTCTGATGTTCCCCCGCCACAACAACTTCAACATTATGGTTTATACCAAACCATATGGGTTTCAGTACGTTTCTGCGATCTTGACAGCACATCCCGCGCGTGAGCGTCCCTTCAGTCTCGACACGGATATCCATAAATCGCGTGCTCCATCCAGCCCCAGCCGCCGAGTTATGATCCTTCGCGAGTACGAACTTGGGCAGATCGATGGTCAGTGAAACTGCGAGAGCGTCATATACCCCAAAACATTCGATACCAAATTTGCGAATGCAAACGTCATACGCATAGGCCATGATTGTCGAAGTGAAACGGGAGAGAGGAGTGGTTAGAGGAAGGAGATGTGTAAGATAGATGCTGTAAGGGATGCTAGAGCATGGTTCAGCCGCTGGAAAGGGAGGGTGGGATGTAAAAGTAAATAGAATGGCTAAATAAAAGATTGCTCAATGCTTCTATGTCAACGACTGATACAAAAGATAAAATATATCTCGCACCATCCAACGGCAATAGTGTCACATGCACTGGGGCTACCTTTCCTTTAGCAACGGCTTCCGCTCGTGCTGTGACTCCTGGCTCGCCAGGGATAAAACCATGAGAAGACTGTAAAACAATCTGGGCAGCGTGAGGGTCAGCGAGGAAATTAAATTCCGCGTATGGAGTTGTGTTTCCAGGCACGTCTACAGCACTATAATAAAGGGGCGTGCTGAGATTATGTACAAGCGAAGTATAGCGTTTCGTTAAAACAGAAAATGATTGTATATTTGGCAAAACTCACCCTCCAAGGATAACCACCTGCTTAACGCGTGAGAACGTGACCGCATCACGTTCGATCGCTAATCCTAGGTTCGTAAGAGGTCCAAGCGCAACGATCTAGAAATAACAGGAGAAAGAAGACGTAATTTTAGTCGTTGCATCCATTCAGCCAGGTAGCATCTAGAGCATCCTGGTGGGCTCGATTATTATATGTGCTCTCAATACTCTACCGTAATTGTATTTGGAGGAGCTTCACGAAGCTGGTGGAGGATTTCGTCAATGCCTGATCGAGAAGTGGTTGTAAACAACCTCGGTTTTAATGGCGGGATTGTCATGCCACGTTTGCGCAAGTCCGCCATCTCATCCTCGACAATCGCTTGCTCTGCACCGATCAAAGACTCCCAATCCTTCGGAGTAAATTCGGGATGCTATATCGAACCAAAAGAGGCACCAATGAAAGGGGTTTGAGCGACTTAGCGAACCAGCAAAAATCAACAAAGACCCCAAGAAACTCTTGCAATGAATTTCACTATTCTTACTGTAGTATGAAGCTCTCCAAGACCGTCGACACCATGAAAGTAACTTGCAAAAACTTGATCGCTCTTCAT
Source organism: Endogone sp. FLAS-F59071 (assembly GCA_003990785.1). NCBI lineage: Eukaryota > Fungi > Mucoromycota > Endogonomycetes > Endogonales > Endogonaceae > Endogone > Endogone sp. FLAS-F59071. Next base: position 46,084 of record RBNK01000012.1, on the reverse strand, counting down.
GGGAGTATCTTCACCTACCATAAGATATGAAGTAATACGTCTTAAATTTAAACGGAATTGGGAATTCATAAGAAATGCTCTTGCACGAGTTTCTAAATGAAACAAACCAACGGCTATAACAGGACACGACGCCTTGAACTTGTGTATATCGGCGGCGCCAGCTTCACCGGAGAACTGGATTTGCTGTTCAAGAATAGACATCAAAGTAACTATGTTCCTCGTGGCATTACGTACTGTGGTGTTTCCATGAGTAATGGTGATTGCGCGAACGTCAATTTCCGGTGAGGCAAGTGCAAGGAGGATAGCTAGGGCGTCATCAATACCCGGGTCGGTGTCGATGATAATTTGGATAGGATCTGGAATGGGCTTGTCCTCGTCCATGTTAACCGAAAGTGCTGTGTGTGTGTAGTATAAAAGTAAACATCACACATCACAAGCAAGGAAAGATGAAATGCAGTCACGCGGGTGAGTGAATATAAGCCGTCGTTCCGCTTGTTCCTTTCAAAGAAAAAAAAAAATTTTCAGGAAGAAACTTTTTTCGACCTCTTCAAAAACCGAACGCGATGTTCTCAGACACAGTGCCTGTGCCAACCCCCCTCGTGGAGCCGGAAACCTTGGCTCAGCTTACTCGAGTGCTGGTGAACCTGCCTTCGCCTGACAACAATGTCCGCGCCGCTGCAGAGATGCAGCTCAACGAACAGTGGGTTAACACACAACCCGATGTTGTGCTGCTTGGTCTCGCACAACTTGTTTCTCAGAGCCAAGAAGAGGATGTGAGTTGGCCGCAGTTGTGATTCGTGCAACGCATACCGTTACTAAAGAAAAAAATGTTCCGTCGCGTCTTCTGAAATTCTACTTTGGGACTGACGCGTCGGTCTTCTTTCAAAACACGATTGTAGGTGCGGTCATTTTCGAGTGTACTCCTCCGCCGCATTGCATTCAGGCCTGCTGGCGTTTCAGAAGTACAAATGTGGGATCTCGTACAGGGATCGACCAGAGAGAGCGTTAAGGGAGCACTCCTATTTGCACTGACTAAAGAACCCATCCGACTTGTTCGCCATAAAATCTGCGACTCCATCTCGGAAGTGGCCAAATCGTGTGCATATAGTAGCGGTCAGTATGGATCGTCTTTTGCTTATACGATATATGTGATGTGACAGCTCATCTGTTTTGTAACTACACCTTCAATTGTTCGTCATGTTCTTAATTTTAATTTTGAACATACAATTTGCACATTTACGCAGACACTTGGCAAGAACTCCTCGTCGTGCTTTTTGAATGTACTAAAGCTCCTTCGGCTGAGCTCCGAGAATCCGCTTTCCGGATATTGCACTCTATGCCAAGTCTTATCACTGATCGGAACACCGATATCCTCAAGAGCATTTTTATGGCAAGTCTAAACGATGCGTCAAGCAAGGAGGTATTTATTATTATGCCTGAGCCTGGAAAGCAGCGCATACGGCAATCACGCTCCAAGTTCTGGGCTATGGTTGTGAGACATCCGATCTAGAACTCAACTATTTGGTATGTCTTACATTAATATATTATATCGCTATCAGGTTCGCACTGCTGCTCTGAAGGCAGCAGTGTCATACCTGTGTCAAGCCGATCCCAGCAGCCAAAAGGCCTTTCAAGAATTGATGCCGCAAATGTTGAATGTATGATGAGTTTAAATGTCGCAATAATTTGAATATAATATTCAATTCTCTGACATCATATGGTTTTTCTGTCTATACTACTGCCAGGTTCTTACACCTTTCCTCACTGAGGGGGATCAAGACTCTCTCTTCGAGAGTCTTGTCGTTCTCATTGAATTAGCTGAGAACTTACCACGTACATTCCGCCCTGTCCTTGGCAATATTCTTGCTTTTATGGTTACGGTCATGAAAGACGCCAACCTTGAAGACAGAACTCGCCAGACGGCTCTTGAGCTACTTCTCACTCTAGTCGAATCGGCGCCAGGTATGATCCGAAAGCAGCCAGACTTCTGCAACCAAATCATTCCGGTGGCGTTGGAGATGATGACCGATTTAGAGGATGAGGATAAGTGGTATAGTACTGATGATGTGAGTATATTGTTTTCATTTGCGCAGAGAATATGTCCATATACACCAGATCAATGGCGCCGAAGTTCCAATCGCTGTTTATTGCTCTCTTAAGCTCTTACATACTTTTTCCTGATCATCCTCTCAGTTGGATGAAGATGATGATGGTGAAAATTATGTTATCGGTGAACATGCTATGGACAGGCTAGCCAAGAATCTCGGCATGTGCTCAATTATTTCATAACACACTCTAAGTTTCCTGTAATTGATGTCGCCTAATCATGCATACTAATTCTTTATTGCCATTTAATTTATCGCTCTATTTACTGAATGTCATAGGAGGTCATGCTGTTCTTCCGATCTCCTTCCGCTACATACCTTCCATGCTGAACTCGGAAAAATGGCAACAACGTCACGCTGCGTTGATGGCTATTTCGGCAATTGGCGAGGGTTGTATGAAAGTTATGGAAGCTGAATTGGGCACAATCATACAGCTTGTTTTGCCACATTTCCGCGATTCTCACGCTCGTGTGCGCTACGCCACCTGCAATGCCATCGGGCAAATGTCCACAGATTTCGCACCTAACCTGCAAAAGAAATTTCACGAAATAGTCCTTACTAGTCTCATACCCGTCATGGATGATAACGCCTACCCCCGTGTTCAAGCCCATGCTGCCGCTGCACTTGTTAACTTTTGCGAGAACGTCGACAAGACTACTCTAGCTCCGTATCTCGATACCATCTTTGACCGCCTTCTCGTACTTCTCAGAATCAGCAGAGTTTATGTACAGGAGCAGGCTATTACCACCATCGCTACGGTTGCGGATAGTGCAGAAGACAAATTCGTTAAATATCACGGTTCAATTATGCCTCTCCTCTTGAACGTGCTGCGGCAGGCTACGCAAAAGCAGTATCGTCTCCTCCGTGGCAAAACCATGGAATGTGCTTCTCTTATTGCTCTAGCTGTTGGCAAGGAGGTCTTTGCCCCAAACGCACAAGAATTTATCGAGCTCCTGATTCAAACTCAGCAATCAGTGACAGAGGCTGATGATCCGCAAACTTCATATCTCCTCGCTTGTTGGGCCCGTATCTGTAAAGTTCTCGGTAATGACTTCTTGCCGTACTTACCGATCGTCATTGATCCACTGCTTCAGTCGGCGCAACTCAAACCCGACTTTGCAGTACTTGAGGACGATGTAGATGCTGAATCCAAATATTCGGCTGAGGACGGGTGGGAATTTGTTGGCGTAGAAGGCCAACAAATTGGCATAAAGACTACCGTACTCGAAGAGAAATGCACTGCTGTTGAAATGCTAATCTGCTACGCCCGTGAACTTGGTGCTGGGTTCTTGCCCTATGTTGAGCGAGTCATGGATATTGTCATGCCACTGCTCAAGTTTTATTTCCATGATGGCGTGCGCCATGCAGCTGCTTGCGTTATTCCGCTATTAATTCAATGTGTGCAAAAAGCTCATGCTAGTGCGTATATTTTTTCCCCTTTTTTTCCTTTTTTTTTTTGGAACTCACGCTGACACATTAATCTACCTACTCTTTCTTCTCTGGGATTGTTTGGGTTTTGGCCGATATTAATATTTGGGCTTGTGAATCCAGGTCCCGAGTATATTGCCAAGATGTGGCACTCTGTATGTCCCAAGATCATCGACGTCATCATGAGCGAAGCGGATCCCACCTTTCTTACACAGCTCTATCAGACTTTCTACGAGGTAATCTGAAAGGTCTCGGCACTAGTTAATTGTGGCTTACATCGTTAGTATTTAATACTGTCATGACGAAAATCTAAAGCATTTCTATGTCGTACACTTAGTCTCTTGAGACAGTAGGTCAAAATAGCATGGAGCGTGTAGAGTTTGAAACCTTCACGAAAGCAACAGAGTCACAACTAAAAGAATTTTACGAAAGGCTGCAGCAACGTGCTGGTACGCCCGTAGTGTAGTGTACTTTCAGTTAGCCGTATTAGCATCTCACGATGAGCAGTATGTTTTACCTTTTCTCATACATCCTTCCATGTACAGAAGCCCGAGCAAGTCAGGATTATGACGCCGAGGATGAGGAGGCCATGCAAGAGGAAGAAGACACAGAGGAAGCTGTTTTAGGCGAGGTAATTTGTTATCAATCATCTATCCTATAAGCACTTTATCCACTCAATTAACCAATGTCTGTTTTCGTCTTTCAACGGACAAAATAATATAGCTTTCCAAAGCTCTGCATAGTATTCTGAAGACTCAGGGCGTAACATTTTTGCCTTATTTCGATAAACTTGTTCCCACAATAATGACATTCTTCAACGATAAAGATGTTGCTGCTCGCCAATGGGCGGTCTGCGTATTTGACGATCTGATTGAATTCACTGGCCCCGCCTCATGGGCCTATCAAGGGCATTTTTTGCAGAAACTGATGGCCTCCCTGCTTGATACTGGTGGGTGCATAATTGTCTTAAAGGACTAGTTATCATTTTATTATTTGGTTTTGATTGTGTATATACGCCTTGAATCCCTGTTTTGTGTATCCGTTTAATGAGTAGCGACCGAAGTTCGCCAAGCTGCCGCTTATGGCTTAGGAGTATGCGGTCAGTTCGGCGGGACCAACTATGCTGAAGTTTGTGCTGGTACTTGTTCCATTAATGTTGCATCGTACAATGTTTTATTAAGGAAAGATCATATTTTTATAACAATATTTCTTGCATCTAGCTGCACTGGACCCACTCTTCCAGCTTATTAATATGCCCAATGCCCGTGCACAAGAAAATGTATATGTGACCGAGAACGCTATCTCTGCCGTCTCCAAGATCTGCAAATTCAATAGTTCTAAGTTTGATGTCAACAGAGTGCTTCCTGCATGGTTTGCTGCGCTACCCCTTACTCATGACGAAGATGAAGCACCAGTCACATACACTTATCTGCTTGACTTGCTTGACAGGTGACCGAGCTTAACGCACTGTGCTTTCTGATCCATCTCTTAGCATCAAGATTTATCTAACGTGTCTTCAAAATACTTTTCCTAGTCAAAATCTGGCTATCATTGATACAAACAGCGAGAATATCCCACACCTTGTCAGCATCTTCACCGATGTTCTCGTAGCAAAGATTTTGCCAGAACAACTTGCGCAGAGAATGGCAGCTACACTTAAGGCTGTCCTTTCTGGGGTGCCAGATGCAGCTAGGCAGCAACTTTGGAATCAGCTTGAACCCGAAAAGCGTCAAGCACTCCAAGACTTGAAATATGTTTGAGATGGGATGTTATTACACTCGTAAACCCAGAGATGGTAATGAATAACAACATCACAAATCAAATATTACATTTTGCATCTCTATAATGTATATTTTATGCCAATTACATAGAGCCTGTGTATGACGTTTGTGCCCACTTCCTCCTTTCTTTTGATTCCTAGTAATACGGTAACACTATACATGTTTTATAATGCGTAAGGATGAAGTGCAGTTGATTGATTATAAATGAGAAATGATTACTTAAGTCTAATGGTTGGTGTCTGCTATGGTTATTTTTGAAGGCAGACCAAATATTTTTAGCTAATATGTGTAGTGTAGTTCTTATAGTATAAATTTCATATCTGTAAATCTTTGAAAGATTAAACATTCTTAAAAAGCTAGAAACTTATCATAAAAGGCAATTTTCTAACTCATTTAAAAGAACAAGGTAATTATAATCCTATGAGTTCCAGTGATAAGTGTACTTATATCAGGAAACTATTTTCAGTTTGTAGTCTATAACTAGCATATATGCTTGTAGGCTGTTCTCAGGCTGTTTGCAGGCTGTTCTAGCTAGTTCATGGTTCATGATATTATTCTAGAGGTGTTCATGGTTTGTGATATTGTTCTAGCAGAGTTCTAGGGTAGTTCACAGCTGTTTACTAATAATAGTTTATAGTCTATGACTAGTATTTATATCTATAGCTATTTTGTTTATAGCTCTTAGTAAAATAGTTCACAGCTCTTAGTAAAATAGTTTATGAATTAATTAACCATTTTTCTGATAAAGATACAAAGAATACCCTCTTTGACATTGTCTTAATAGATGCTCTCCTAGTAGCCTATTGTGCCAGATATCTATAACTGATATATGTTATACAAAGCAGCAACTCAGAAAATTTCGCAGTCACAACTATGCCCATCAAAAAAAAAAAAAAAAGAGAGTATTGAGCTTTGATAAATATAAATAATCATTTATTTTTCTGTATTTATAAGGAGGTTTCTCTAGAACTACCTATAAGAAAGTATCTAATGATACTAATCTACATTAGACTTAAGAATCTCTAAATATATTACAAGGTTTCTAAGGTATTGAAAGTACTTTGTTTCTTTGTAAGATTATTATTTATAATTTTAGACTTATAGTCTTTAGTACTCTTGATATATGTAGAAAGAGAGTAAGATCTTTAGCTCTCAAAAGGATCTTGTAAGAGTGATATATAAAAAGCATCAATAAAACACTTATAGAAATATAACAAATAACTATACCTGCTATCAACTGCCAAACTCAGAGGATATAAGAACCTTATCTAACCCAACTGCAGTAAAGAAATACTGCCAGACATTCAACTCCACTTTAACTAAACTATGAACAGATCAAGAATATAGTAGAGAATGCAGTTATCAACCAACACAATAAACTACTACAACTACACACTAAAGTGACTTAAAAGAATACTATCAATATAGTAGAACTTGCAAAAAGAAATATCAACATCTACTAGTTTCACAACACTGCTAGACAATTTAGAAGTTACTATCAAATGGGATACACCTTACAGTTAAGATAGGAGAACTATTAAGAAATAATAGAATGAGAATCCACTGGAATTTTAGAATTAAACCATTGGGAAAGGCACATAGCTAAAAGAACCTTTAAGATATTCCAATATTGGCCTTCTGTACTAAAACACCTTGGCAGTCTAAGTTCACATCAATGAGAATATTTACAAAATAAAGAGGAAGAAACCTTATTACTCTACCTCTTGGAAAATTACTTAATAGGTAATAACTGTCTGGAAGAAAAAACTAATACTTTCTTATCGGGATCAGATACAGAAGAAGAAATAGGTACCGCTAATATCATAGATACTACTGATATCATAGGCACTGCTGATATTGTAGATACTACTGATATCATAGGTATCACTGACATTATAGATACTACTGATATCATAGATATCACTGATATCGAAGGTACTACTAACACCTACAATATAGATTTCATTAACATGTTATTTGACTTCTAAATTAGTAACCAATAATATTCTGAATAGTAATCTGGGCAGCTACCCATATAGCACCTTAAGAATTTTATATAAATATCTCTTAATTCTTTATTTAATAAACTTCAGTTCAATAGCAGTGCTATAAGAGTGATATATATTATTACTATTACTGTGCTGCAGCACTACTTAGAATATTCTAGTTACTTAAATCTAAAAGAAGAAACCAATACTTCCTTATCAGGATCAGAAATAGGTACTACCGATATCATAGGCATTACTGATATCATAGGTACTACTGATATTATAGGCATCACTGACATCATAGGCACTGCCAACATCATATATCAAAAGTGCTAAAGACTATAAGTCTAAAAAAAATTATAATTAATATTCTTATAAAGAAACAAAGTACTTTCAATACCTTAGAAACCTTACAACATACTTGGAGATTCTTAAGTCCAATGTAGATTAGTATCATCAGATACTTCCTCATAGGTGGTTTAAAAGAAACCTCCTTACAGTACTTTGTTTCTTATAAGATTATTAATTGTGATTTTCAGACTTATAGTCTTTAGCACTCTTAATATATATAGAAGGGGGTTGAGATCTTTAGCTCTCAAATGGATCTTGAGTATGTACTGCTATTGAACTGAAGTTTATTGAATAAAGAATTAAGAAATATTTATATAAAATTCTCAAGGTGCTATATAGATAGCTGCCTAGATTACTACTTGAAATATTATTGGTTATACTATTATAATTAATTTAGAAGTTCCAATTGTTATTGAATAAGTTTTTATTATCTTCAATATAGATATTAACAATATTATTGGTAGTGTCTATAAATTTAGCAATGCCTATGTTGGTGGTGTTTATGAATTTAGCAATGCCTATATCAGTGGTATCTACACTTATATTATCTTCTATATCCGATTCAGATATAGAAATATCAGTTTCTGCTTCTAAGCAGTTGTTATCTACTAGGTATTTCTCTAGGAGATATTATAATAATATTTTTTTATCTATATATTATAAGTTTTCCTATTGGCAAGGTATCAGGTTGCCAAGATATTTCAATGCTAAGTGCTAGTATTGAAATATATTAAAGGTCCTTTTAGCTATATGTCTTTCCAAGTTGTTAGACCTAAGAGTTTTATAGATTTCTGTTCAGTTGGTTCTTGAAGGTTCTTTTATCTAAGTTGTAAAGTATATCCAATTTGGTAGTAGCTTCTAAATTGTCCTGTAATATTGTTTAACTGGTAGATACTGATATTTCTTTTGGCAAATTCTACTATATCAATAGTGTCTTCTTGAGTTACTTGTATATATAGTTGTAGTGGGTTATTATATCAATTGATGATTACATTCTTTACTATATTTTTAATCTATTTATAGTTCAGTCTGAGTGGAGTTGATCTCCTGACAGTATTTCTTTACTGTAGTTAAGTAGGATAAGATTCTTGAGTTCTCTAGGTTTGGTGATTAATAGTGGGCATAGTTGTTTTGTTATGTTTCTACAAGTGTTTTGTCAATGTCTTTATATATTACTCTTATAACTCTTCCATTCTTAAGAAAATAGTATCTACACTATTTCTGTAAGGACTTGTGATAATTTTCAAGTACTTTATCTGCATTTGTCAGATTGCTAAGCAGTTTCTATATTGAATCATATAGGGGGTATCCTTTCTACTTGATTAGATATTGTAGTATTAATCTGTTGCTTTATTTGGTGATCTATTGATCTAAGATTTCTTCTACTTCGAATTCTTCTATATCATTGACCAAAATTGGTATGGGTGGTATGACTTGTTGATCCAGAAATAGATCATCATTATTTAGTATATAACATTTCAGTGAGAATATATAAAACATGGGGTAGATCCTCATTGTTAATAATAACTCTAATTTGTAAGTAACAGCTGATATTTTTACAATAATCTTGAATGATCTAAGAAACTTATTCTGAAGTTTCTTTGAAGGCTGATTAGATAATTGTTATAATGTGATATATCTTAAGGATAATAAGACCATTTCATTTATATCAAATAATTCTTTATATCTTTTTTTTGTTTATATATTTTGTTTATTGTAATTGTTGCAAATTACATCTTGTACCTTGGTCAGCAGATTGGTCATCTGTGTAGTGAAGTTATCAATGGCTTGTACTGTTGATTCAACCTTTTCTAGTAAAAGAGTTGCTAGTATCAGTGGGTAATAGCTATAGTTTAGAAAAAATAGTGATAGTTTTGTTAACTTTTGCTAAATGTTATTATATACAAATTTAGTAGTAGTTAAGTATTTATCCCAGTCATTCTGTCAATAGTTGATATAAGTTCTAAGCATTTGTTCTAAAGTCTGGTTCATACATTCTGTTTGTCTATTAGTCTGCAGGTAAAATGTGGTTGATAGTACTATTTTTATTCTAAGTGTTTTGAATAGCAATTGTTAAAAATTGCTTGTAAATTTTGGGTCTCAGTTATAGATAATAATTCATGGTAGTCTATGTAAGTGAAAAATATTGTTGAAAAATATTTTTGCTATATCAGGTACAGTATTAGTTGTTTTTCTTATAATAAAATATATTTGTTTACTGAGTTGATCAATGAAGACAGTTATTGCATCTTTTCTTGATATTGTTTTAGCAATTAGATGATGAAATCCATACTAATTTATTTCTATTTCTCAGCAGGTAAAGGTAGTGGTTGTAATAATCTAGCAGGTGATTGTCTAAGTATTTTGTTATATTGATATGTATTACAAGAAGCTATAAAGCTCTTGGTGCTTATAAACATTTTGGCTAGTAAAAGTTTTTGGTAAGTGCTTCATAAGTCTTATCAAATCCAAAGTATCTTACTAAGAGTATATTGTAATGTTATTGAAAATCTTGACATGAAGGTTTGGAGGTATAAAGAGTTGATCTTTATAATAAAGATTGTTATTTTGAATTTTGAATTTGTTTGTGGTGTCTAGATTACAGAAGAAGACATTCTAAAAACAGTATTTAGAACTCAATATAGATATTACAAACTTAAAGTCATGCCTTTTGGACTGATATATGTATCCACAACATTCTAAAGACTAATGAATAATATATTTAGACCTCTACTTAATGAATTGGTAGTTATCTATATTGATAACATACTGATCTATAGTAAGATAAAAGAAATATTAAGAAAACATCAGCTGTATGCAAAACTTAGCAAGTGTAACTTTTTACAGAAAGAAGTTATATATCTTGAATACCAAATCAATAAGTAAGAAATTTTAGTTGACCCTGCAAAAATCGAGGCAATCAAGAAATGGAAGATCCTTTCTAAGACTTGCAGGATATTACTAAAGGTTTATTAAGAATTATATAGGAATTGTAGTATACTTATATGATCTGATGATTATAAGTATAAATGTTAATTAAGAATGGAATAAAAACTATAACATAGCCTTTGAAACCTTGAAAGAAAAGCTAACAACTACACTTATCCTTAGAAGCCCAGACTAGAATCTATAATTCATAGTAACAACCAATAGCAATTGGAGCTATACTTTCATAAGAAGATCAACCTATTACTTACCATTTAAGAAAAATATCCTCTGTAGAAAGGAATTACTCTATTTATGAAAAAGAATTACTCATAATAATCAATGCAATACAAGCTTGGAGATACTACCTAATAAGCAATAAATTCTTGATTATGACTTAAATATCTAAACTGTAAGTCTTAGTTTAACTAGAGGATTCTGAGTTTTCTCTATTTAAGAAGTCTGAGATAATATAGGTACTGTCTCAAGGGTATTTCTTCTTCATAACTTCTAGTATTGGCTGATTGCTTCTTTGATCATTATTTCAACTTTGTCTATATTTAGAGATAAGGGTTCTTGATGATAGGTAGTATTATGACAGTTGTTTTTATTATAGGTGATAACTCTGAGTCTGGTTAATATCCTAATAATAGGCATTCTTATTTCTCTTATTAGTTGTCTTTATAGTGATGTTGAGATTCATCTTTTATATATTCTTTTCTTTTATCTAAATGTAATTACCTAAATAATTACTCTTATATAAACAAACAGCTAACTCTCTTTACTAACCAAGTGTGATAGATGAACCACCTCAATAACTATTATGATAAATATACTAATAATTGGTCATTTATATGTTTATTAAGAATGCTCAGAGTATCAGATGTAATATCTCCCTTTGTGTATCCTTACTACAGTTACATACTGTGCTCTTTAGGCTTTACTATGACTAATATTGAGATATTCTAAGACTCTGTACAAACTGACTTATTTAGATAGAAAATAGAGGGATATTTATACAAAATTGAGCTACAGAATACTATTTGATCATTGTGAATTGCTAGACAACCTGACAAAAGATAACTCAGAGATAATCTGAGAGATAATCAATAATAGATGAAATATCAAAAGTCATCACCAGGAGTGAAATTACAGAATATTCTTGAAAATTGAGCAAGTTGCATATCAATTATTACATTTGAGGGCTCAACTAGGAAGGTCTCATCCTTGAAACTCTCTTTAGGTTAGGTACAGAGTATTTTTTAGTAGTAGTATTATAAATTGGCTATACAAGAGAAGCTAATAAAATAAGCTCTGATCATGAGTAGGGTGCATAATCCATGTTGTAATAAGTATAATGCTGTTACTAGTCTTCAGTTAAACCTGTTAGTTAAATCCATTAAAGTCAACCAAAAATATAAAAATAAGAAAATACTATTCTTAATAAAGATATTACTAAATAAAGAAGTGGCTTATCATATTTCTATAAACAAACAACTCTTAGGAAATGTGGAATATAAAATAAAATAATAAAATAAAAGATAATAAAATAATAATATATTGAATAATATCTAAACACAAATAAATAAAATATGTCCATTGAAGATCATAAAAAAAAAATAATATCTGATCTGAATAAAAGGGAATAAGTTACTGAGATGATAAATAAATATATATCAAATGAAAATTGATTGAGTGTATTATTGTTTAATATAGAAAAAGAGTAAAATCAATTGATTGAAAAGAAATAATAATTAATTAAATAAAATAATTGTTCAATGAATAAAAGGTAGGGTGTAAGGGGGTTTTCTTCTAAACCACCTGTGAGGAAGCATCTGATAATACTAATCTGCATTAGACTTAGGAATCTCCAAGTACATTACAAGGTTTCTAAGGTATCGAAAGTACTTTGCTTCTTTGTTAGAATATTAATTATGATTTTCAGACTTATAGTCTTATTAGTACTCTTGATGTATATAGAAGAGATGAGATCTTTAGCTCTCAAAAGGATCTTGAGTATGCACTGCTATTGAACTGAAGTTTATTGAATAAAGAATTGAGAGATATTTATATAAAAAGGTCAAAGCTAAATATATGACAAATAAATGATATAATATAACTGATAAATAAGGTAATAGTCAAATGATATGCTAATGATCTGATAATCAAAGACTGAGATGACTAAGCACTAATAATAATACTTAATGATCAAAATAAAAGTATGGGAAAACTGCTAAATTAATTCTAAGTGATGAGAATGGTAGGATCAGTGGGAATGATTGCTATATTATGAAGGTCAGAAGAGTATGAGAAATTGAATAGATATAGAAACATTACTACATCACCAGGGATTATGTGAGAATCAGAAGAGCTTGAGAAATTGGATGAAATGATCACTGATGAAATTAGAAGATCAGATAGATATCTGATAGTGAAAAATCAGGTAGTTCTATCACTTTTTGGTAGATGCTGCAGTGTGGTGCAATTACTGCAGTGCAATTACTACACTCTTACAACTCTTCCCCTCTTAGGAGAAAATAGTGTCCTCACTATTTTTAAGGAATATAAAGTTATCCTAAAATATAAATATAAGAAAATACTACTCTTAATAAGGATAATACTAAGTAAAAAAGTAGCTTATCATTTTTCCATAAACAAATGACTTCTGAATATTTCAAAGAATAAAATAATAAAAGGGATAATAATGTAATAAATCAAATATACAAATAAATGAAATAAGTGTTCACTAGGTAATAAATAATATAATAATGTCTAATCTGAAGGAAAATGGAAATAAGTATATTAGGGAAAATGGAAATCAATCAAGTGCTTTGCAATAATAATAAAAGAGGGGATAAAATTGATTAGGTATATCATTGTTTGATATAATAATAATAGAATAGGGATCGATCAAAATAAATAATAATTGTTCGATAAATAAAATAACTGATGTAACTGTAATGACTGAATAAAATAGACTTCGGTATATTGAAATATTAAAAAAAATATATAACTATATAAATAAAGACCTAGACTTGCTGTCCTTTTTCTTTCTAAATCTCCTAAATCTTCTATATATCATTATTATTCTTTATACTGATGGTATGCTAATCTTATCTAGATATATCTTGTTTAGGTTCTAGATTCATTCGGTTATTTGGTTGTTCTAGATTTGTAGTGTTCTGGATTCATAGTGTTTGTCTTTCTTATTTTGGTCATTCTGACTTTCTTTTGTTTTTCTTTATTATAAAGATCTTGCTAGAATCTTTAAGGATCTCTCTGCATAGTATATGTATAAGTCATACTACTGATTTTGATAAGTAAACTTTAGATTTTACCATAAGTGGTGGTTGCAGTGTATTTCTTCATTCTTTGCATAATTCAGATATGTGATTTGTTTTGTTTACACTAGGGTTGGTCAGGTGATTCTAACATTTTGTTTATCTGCGAAGCTTGTTTTCAGATGCAAGCTAATTCATTTATCTATTTTCCTTCTAACTCTTAGATTATTTGGGTGCAGATCAGATTCTCAGTCGAGTGTCCTGGCTTTCTAGCTTTGTATAAGCTCATTCATATGAGCTCATTTAAGCTGAACTAATTCATAAGTCATTCACTAGAGTTATTGGCGGAATGAGGTGAGTTATTCAGGCAGGTGCGTGTATATGTTTGAATACTGCATGTCGGTCAGAATCTCACTATGAGGTGTTAGGGGTATGAGATTTATGCATGATTTTATTTCTGAGCTTGGTGACTTGCTTTCTTTCAGCGATTCATTTCTTAGCTAGATCTTATTATGTATCTTGCTTTTATTATCTAGATTCATCTGTTCTCTTTGACAAGGGTTGTCTGCTTGGGTTAGCAATAAGATATTTCTTTTTAAGTAAGTTCTTGGAGTTGTGCTGAGATTTGGATATGGGTACTCATTCACATGTGATTCTAGCAGATATAAAAATAGAGTTATTCGATGTCTCTGTCTTGCAACTCTAAAAGTCTTCTAATTTACACACTACTCCTTTCTCCTATAACTTTGCAGTATCAACAATATCTAGTTACTTCTATCCTTAGCAAGCATTGCCAAGATAACAAGGAGATCATCTGCGAAACTCCTTTAAGTCAATGGTTTTGGGATACAGATTCTAAGGACATTGACTATCCTCCTAAGCATCAATAGGTTGGTAAGTAAATAGTCTAATCAACTGGAAGTATAAGAGTAATATTATTACCATTACTATATTGCAGTACTACTTAGAACATTTTAGTTACTTAAATCTAAAAGAAAAAATCAATACTTCCTTATTAGGATTAGAAATAGGTACCACCAACATCATAGGTATTACCAACATCATAGGTATTACTAACATTATAGATACTGTCAACATTATAGGTGTATCGCTAACATTATAGGCACTGCTAACATCATAGGCACCACTGATATCATTAATACTATTAATATCAAAGATTTATAGTTAGCTTATATTATCAATCTTAGCTTTTCAATTTTTGTATAAATATCTCTTAATTCTTTATTCAATAAACTTCAGTTAATCAGTTCGACAATTAGTTTAATTCTTCAATTCTCAAATTCTCTTAACAATTTCTTATACAAATATATTAACCTTATATAACTCTCTATAAGAAGCCAGAACCTCAAGAGGCTTTGCATAATGTAGATAGTTACAGACTCATTAAATTGAAGTTCTGTACTATTCTTGTAACCTTTCGAAATGAGTTTAATAGTAATGTACACTCAAGATCCCTTTGAGAGCTAAAGATCTCATCTCCTTCTATATATATCAAAAGCACTAATAAGACTATAAGTCTAAAAATTATAATTAATATTCTAATAAAAGAAACAAAGTACTTTTGATACCTTAGAAACCTTGTGATATACTCAGAGATTTCTAAGTCTAACATGGATTAGTATCAACAGATGCTTCCTCACAGATAGTTTAGAAGAAACTCCCTTACAACTTGGTAGCAGTGGTAATGAAAAACCATCCTTTAACTACCTAGAAAACCTTTGACCTGGTAAGATACAACTTGATAGCTATAGGTTTATAAATATTATCAATATCTCATAATGAAAAACTACCTAGAAAACTGCTGAAATAGCAAGATACAACTTTGGTAGCAATATCAATACTCAACATAACAAACATTTAGCATCATTACAATTGCAACATAATCGACATTTGAGGAACATATACTATAAACATTTTATTAAGGCCTAAATTCTTTTAGAATACTTGTGATATACTTAGAGTAATATCAAACATTATACAAATCAACAAGAAGACTATAATATTGAGGAGGAATGGAGATGATTACAACAATGAGAGGTATAGACAAACTTTAAAAGCAGGTGAACTTTGCGAATAGACTTCATAAAGACATATCAATATAAGCAACCTTGAGAAGATGATACAAATCATTTATTGGAGACATAGATTACTGAATCAGTATTGATAGAAATACTCTGGAGCAATAAGCACCAGCCAATATAACAACAATAGCCAAGATAGAAGTTAATAAATAATCACTGATGAAACAAATTACCAACAATTAAAACAACAGCTATAAAACACTTAAATAATCACCCACAAAGATACTTCAACAATTACTACATTAAACCAAACATAATCAATACTATACAAGGAAAACAACTTATAGAATACTAAATAACTTTCTTACAGAAATAGTGTAGATGCTATTTTCCCAAAAGGAGAAGAGTTGTAAGAGTGATATTATTACTGTTACTGTGCTACAGCACTACTTAGAACATTCTAGTTACTTAAATCTAAAAGAAGAAATCAATACTTCCTTATCAGAATCAGAAATAAGCACTACCAATATCATAGATACCACTGACATCATAGGCATTGCTGACATCATAGGTACTACCAACATCATAGGCATTGCTGATATTATAGGTACTGCTGACATCATAGGCACTACTAATATCATCAATACTATTGATATTAAAGATTTATAGTTAGCTTATATTATCAATCTTAGCTTTTCAATTTTTATATAAATATCCCTTAATTCTTTATTCAATAAACTTCAGTTAATCAGTCCAACAATTAGTTCAATTCTTCAATTCTCAAATCCCCTTAACAATTCCTTATATAAATACATCAACCTTATATAACTCTCTATAAGAAGCTGGAACCTTAAAAGGCTTTACATAATGCAGATAGTTGCAGATTCATTAAATTGAAGTTCTATACTATTCTCGCAACCTTTTGAAATAAGTTCAATAGCAGTGTATACTTAAGATCTCTTTGAGAGCTAAAGATCTCATCTCCTTCTATACATATCAAAAGTACTAATAAGACTATAAGTTTAAAAATCATAATTAATATTCTAATAAAAGAAATAAAGTACTTTCGATATCTTAGGAACCTTGTAATATACTTGGAGATTCCTAAGTCCAATGCAGATTAGTATTAATAGATGCTTTCTTACAGGTGGTTTAGAAGAAACCTCCTTATAGGAAGTGTCTTTGATCATTACTGATTTCTTTTCCTATAATTATATAATTTAAACTTTTAGCATCTCTGGCTACTTCTGAGGATGACAAGGTCATTTACAAAACTCCTCTAGGTTTTTGAGATGAAGTAGCCTAGTATTATGACCCAGGCTTGACTTTTAGTTCTATAGCAAGTCTTCTCATAGATTTCAAATATGAAGAAGAGGAGAAAGAAGAGGTTGAAGTAGCTATTGCAGCAAGCCTTGATTTCAATATGCTCCCAGTTGATGAAGGCTTTGATATGGATGCGATATTATATCCTGGTAGGTGCAGTAGGTGGAAATCTTCCTGAAGTAACCTCATTTACTGACAGTTTTCTTCTACTATGTTTTTCTTATATAATTAGAACTGTCTCAGAATTCAGCAACTTCTGAGAGATACTTAGATTCTTCTAGGGTTGATGTCTTGAATTCGAGCATCCTAGTCTCAACTTCAGTAGCGAGTCCTATAGTGAGTTCTGTGCCTTCAGAGATTGAAATATCAGATAAAGAAAATGAATCTCCTAAAGTTGATGATAGGTAAGTATCTTCTTCTTTAATAATTTTATCAGGATTGAGAATTTCTATTAATTTTCTATATAAATCTCTTCATCAGAGACAAGAGCAAAGTTCCTAGGTCTAATTCAGATTCAAATAGATTTTGGACACTAGTAAGGGCTATCACCTGGTATGCTTCAGGGAGTCCTTCTCTTGTTTGTACTGTTGTTCTGTCTAATTCTGCTGTTATTCTATTTGATTCTGATGAGGAGAGCGATGAGTTCGAATTCTTAGAGGTTAACTAAGTTGGTCACATATCAAAGTAAGTAATATGATTTTGCTATATTTTCTAAGAGAGAGATTTTCTAATGAATTCCTATAGGATTCTCATAATTATTAAATGTTTAATAATTGTTCTTCTTCTATCTAGGAGTCAACCTAAGTAGATGGCCATTGCTTTATCTTCCTCTAAGGGTTTCTGCAAGATACATCCATCTATCTATTTATCTAGCAATAGTTCATTCCAGTCTCTTCTACAATTGTAGATCTAATTGTTGCTGTGATCATTTTGTTCTTCCTCTAGGGCAGGTGTTAGTGGTCCTTCTGGTTATTTCCTATAGTGCAAACTAGGGTATACTAGCTTTAGAGTAGTCATAATTTTTTAGTTCGGTCTTATCATATCTGAAACCTCTCTTCTGTGATTGTAGATCTATTCTATATATTAGTCAACTACTGATTTGGTAATAAAAGTCTCTTTAACAATCGATTCATAATATCTTCTCAAGGTTGCTTATATTAACATGTCTTTATGAAGTTCATTCGCAAAGTTTATTTGCTTTGAAGTCCATTTATACCTCTTGTTGCTGTAATTATTTTATTCTTCTTCTATGCTAGATGTCAATGGTTTTTTATAGTTATTTCCTATAGTGCATACCAGAGTATACTGGCTTTGATATAGTTATAAAGCATCAATTTAATGAGTTTGCAATTATCTATTTGGACTTGATAACTATGTGAGTTCAGTTATTGCACTCTCAGTTCTCATAGATCTTGAGGTGTGCAGCTTTAGAAGTTGTATATAAGTTCAGCTACTATTGAATTGATTGTGAGTTCAGCTGCTATTGAACCAATTATAAGTTTGGCTGCTATTGAACTGAAGTTTATTAAATAAAGAATTGAGAGATATTTATATAAAAAGGTCAAAGCTAAATATATAACAAATAAATAATACAATATAACTGATAAATAAGATGATAGTCAAATGATATGCTAATGATCTGATGATCAAGGACTGAGATGACCAAGTACCAATAATAATACTTAATGATCAAAATAAAAGTATAAGAAAACTGCTAAATTAATTCTGAGTGATGGGAATAGTGGGATCAGTAGGAATAATTGCTATGTCATAAATATCAGAAGAGTATGAGAAATTAAATAGATGTGGAAACATTGCTACATTACTAGAGATTATGTGAGAATCAGAAGAGCTTGAGAAATTGGATGGAACAATCACTGATAGAATCAGAAGATCAGATAGATGTCTAATGGTAAGAAATCGGGTAGTTCCATTACTTCTTGGCAGATGCTACAGTGTAGTGCAATTGCTGCAGTACAATTACTGCACTCTTATATAGGGGGTAACAATGAAATAACTAAATAAAATAGACTCTAGGATACCAAAATATTAAAAAATATAGATATATAACTAAAGACCTGAACTTACTTTTTCTTTCTCTTTTTTTGCATTATTATTGTATGCTAATCTTGTCTAGGTATATCTATATATCTGGTATATAGTCATTTTAAATTCATGGTGCTTAACTTTCAGTTATTCTAACTTCCTTCATTTTTTACTTTTTCATTATAAAGATCTTACCAAAATTTTTAAAAATCTCTCTATATAAGTCATTTTACTGATTTTGATAAGTAACTTAAGATCTTACTATAAGCAGTAGTTGCAGTATATTCCTTATATGATTCAGGTATATGATTTATTTTATTTACCTGCAAAGCTTGTTTTCAGGTACCAGCTAATTCATCAAGTCTATTTTTCTCTATTCTAACTCTCAGATTATTTGGCAGATCGAGTTCTTAGTTAGATGTCTTCTAGCTTTCTAGCTCATTTAATAAGCTAATAAGCTGAACTGATTTATTAGAGTTATTGGCAGACTATAACCATTAGCAATGAGGTAAGTAATTTAGGCAGGTATATGTATATATCTAAATGCTGTATATCAGTTAGACTGAATCTTGCTATGAAGTGTCAGTCATGAAGTCTTACTTCTGAGGGTATGAGATTCATATATAATTTCATTTCTAAGCTTGGTGACTTGCTTTCATTTAACAATTTATTCTGGCTTGGAGTCTCATTTTGGGTGTAAGCTTCATGGCTGAATCTTGTCATATATCTAGCTTTCTTGTTATCTGGATTTGTCTGTTCTCTTTCTCTTTAACTAAGGTTGTCTTTGCTTACTTGAGTCAGCAATAAGGTGTCTTTCTGAATAAGGTCTCTCTTATATATAAGTAAGTTCTTAAGATCTTACTGAGATTTGGAGGTGAGTGCTTAGGTGGTCGCTTATATATAATTTCAGCAGATATAAGAATAGAGTTGTAAGGGGGTTTCTTCTAAACTACCTGTGAGGAAGAGTCTAATAATACTAATTTATATTAGACTTAGAAATCTCTGAGTATGTTGCAAGGTTTCTAAGATATCAAAAGTACTTTATTTCTTGTAAGATTATTAATTGTGATTTTCAGACTTATAGTTTTTAGTGCTCTTGATATGTATAGAAAGGGGTAAGATCTTTAGCTCTTAATGGGATCTTAAGTATGCACTGCTATTGAACTTAGTTATTAGAAGATTGCGAGAATAGTGTAGAACTTCAATTTAATAAGTCTACAACTATCTACATTATGCAAACCTCTTGAGTTTCTAGCTCTTGTAAAGATTTATATAAGATTGATATATTATGTAGAAGAGTTGTAAAGGGAAGTTAAAAACTAATTGAACTAATAGGAATGATATTTATTGAATAAAAAATTGAAGAGATATTTATATAAAAGATCAGATAATACTGTTATAAAGATAGCTATCTAAGATAGTACTTCTGATAGCAGTAATACTTCAAAAAGAAATACTGAAATAAGTAATATAGTAAAAGGTAATATTATAAAAAGTAATAATCAAAAAGAAAATTACTAAAAGTAGTAATGAATAGAAAGGAAATACTATATGAAGTATTTCTGAAAAGAGTAATGCTAAGATAAGTAATATAGAAAAAGGAAATACTTTAATAGGTAATACTACTAAAGGTATTTCTGAATATGGTAATATTATAAAAGAGATTTTCTAAAATAGAATTTCCTCATTAAGTAATTCCTTAATCAACAATGCTCTATTTGGCAATACCTCATTTAGTATTCCTAATTTGGGAAATACCATATCAGGTAATTCTATTTCAAGTGACTAGAATATTCTAAGTAGTGCTGTAGCACAGAAACAGTTATTTGTAATATCTAATAATATCACTTTTACAACTCTTTCTCTCTTAGGAAAATAGTATCTATGCTATTTCTATAAGAAAGTTGTTTAGTATTTTATGAGTTTATATTGTATTTCTTAAAGGTATAGTGTTAATTCTATTTAAAGAGTATCTGCTGAACTATAGTTTTTTCTTCTTTAAGTTCTAGACTTGATATAGGTGATTGTTGGAGTGTTTTTGTTTTATATAGGTGGTTTGATTTTATAAGGGGGTTTCTTCTAAACCACCTGTAAGGAAGCATCTAATGATATTAATCTACATTGGACTTAGAAATCTCTAAGTATGTTGTAAGGTTTTTAAGGTATCAAAAGTACTTTATTTCTTTGTAAGATTATAATTCTCAGACTTATAGCCTTTAGCACTCTTAATATGTATAGAAGGAGTGAGATCTTTAGCTCTCAAAGGGATCTTGAGTGTATACTGCTATTGAACTAAAGTTTATTGAATAAAGATTTGAGGGATATTTATATAAAAAGGTCAAAGCTAAATATATAACAAATAAGTAATATAATATAACTGATAAATGGTGATAGTCAAATAATATGTTAATAATCTGATAATTAAGGACTGAAATAACTAAGCACCAATAATAATACTTAATGATCAAAATAAAAGTATAGAAAAACTGCTAAATTAATTCTAAGTAATGGGAACAGTAGAATCAGTAGAAATGATTGCTGTATCATTCTTAACAGATTATATAAGGGTCAGAAGAGCTTGAGAAATTAGATAGATGTAGAAACATTACTGTATCACCAGGGATTATGTAAGAATCAGAAGAGCTTGAGAAATTGAATAGAACAATTACTGATGGTAGAAAATTGGGTAGTTCTATCACTTCTTAGTAGATTTTGTCAGCAACAATACTTAGATAGAGAGGAGGAAATTCAGAAGAGTTGTATTTTGACAGTGTGGATTTCGGCAGTGTGGATTTCTTTTGTATCTGATCTGAATTTCTTTAAGAAAAGGGCAGATACTGTAGTGCAATTGCTGTGCTCTTACAACTCTTTCCCTCTTAGAAGAAAATAGTGTTTTTGCTATTTCTAAGAAACTTAAAGTTATCCTAAAATATAAATATAAGAAAATACTCTACTCTTAATAAGGATAATACTAAGTAAAAAAGTAGCTTATCATTTTTCTATAAACAAATGACTTCTGAATATTTCAAAGGATAAAATAATAAAAGGGATAATAATGTAATAGATCAAATATACAAATAAATGAAATAAGTATCTATCGAAGATTGCTAGATAATAAATGATATAATAATATCTAATCTAAATAAAAGAGAATAAGTTACTGAGATGATAAATAAAATATCAGAGAAAAAAGGAAAGAAATACATCAGGAAAAATAGAAATAAATATGTCAAAGAAAATGGAAATTGATTGAGTGCTTTGCAATAATAATAAAAGAAGGAGTAAAATCAATTGGGTGTATTATTGTTTAATATATAGATAAAATAAAATAGAGATTAATTGAAAATAAAATGAATGAAATAATAATTGTTCAATAAATAAAATAACTGATATAACTGTAACAACTGAATAAAATAGACTTTGATGTATTAAAATATTAAAAAAAATATATAACTATATAACTAAAGATCTAGACTCACTATCCTTTTTCTTTCTAAATCTTTTAAATCTTCCATATATTATTGTTCTTGCTTGCCCTCTATGCTAATTCAACTGGGTATGTCTGCAGTCATTCTGGATTTATTTGGTTATTCTAGATTTATGGCTTGCTTATCTTTCTCATTTTGGTCATTTTGACTTTCTTTTATTTTTCATCACAAAGATCTTGGTAGAATTCTCAAGAATCTCTCCACATAGTGTACATGTAAGTCATGCTGATTTTGATAAGTAAACTCTAGATTTTATCATAAGCAGTGGTCATAGTGTATTCTTTTATTCCTTGTATATGATTTGTTTTGTTTATCCTGAACTTGTTTTTAGGTACTAGCTAATTCATCAAGTCTATTTTTCTCCATTCTAACTTTCAAGTTATTTGAGTGAATTGGCCTTGGTTGGGTGTCCTGGCTTTCTGGCTTTGTATGAGCTCATTCAATAAGCTAAACTGATTTGTCAGTCATTCACTAGGGTTAGACTGACAACAAGATAAGTGATTTGGGCAGTATATGTACTTGTCGTACTGTGCTTATCTGAATACTGTATATATCAGTTAGAATGAATCTCACTATAAGATGTTATCAGTCATGAGGGGTATAGGATTCATATATAATTCTGTTTCTAAGCTTGGTAACTTGCTTTCTTTCAGCAATTTATTTCTTAGCTGAATCTTATTATATATCTTGCTTTTGTTATCCAGATTCATCTGTTCTCTTTGATAAGGGTTATTTGCTTGGGTTATATAAGGGGGTTTCTTCTAAACTACCTGTGAGGAAGTGTCTAATGATACTAATCTGTATTGGACTTAGGAATCTTTAAGTACATTGCAAGGTTTCTAAGGTATCGAAAGTACTTTGTTTCTTTGTTAGAATATTAATTACAATTTTCAGACTTATAGTCTTATTAGCACCTTTTGTTATATGTAGAAGGGAGTAAGATCTTTAGCTCTCAAAGGGATCTTAAGTATATACTGCTATTGAACTAAGGTTTATTCAAATAAAAACTGAGGGAGTATTTATACAAGAAATCAGATAGTACTGCTATAAAGGTAGCTGCCTAAGATAGTACTTCTGATAGTAGTAATACTTTAAAAAGAAATACTGAAATAAGTAATGCAGTAAAAGGTAATACTATGAAAGGTAATAATCAAAAAGGAAATTACTAGAGATAGTAATTTGATAAAAGGAAATACTATATGAAGTATTTCAGAAAGGGGTAATACTACTATAAGTAATGTAAGAAAAGGAAATGTTATAATAGGTAATACTACTAAAGGCATTTCTGAATATAGTAATGCTATAAAAGGGATTTTCTAAAATAGAATTGCCTCATTGAGTAATTTCTCAATTAACAATGCTCTATTTGGAAATGCCTCATTCAGTATTTCTAATTTGAGAACTACTATATTAGGTAATTTTATTCGGGTATTTCTTCAAGAGGGAATTCCTCATTTGTCTCAGTTTGACTAGATGTTTCTGAGTCTTCTCTATTCAAGAAGTTTGAGATGATATAGATACTATTACGAGGGTATTTCTTCTTCATAACTTCTAGTATTCTATTAGGTTATTCTTCAGGAATTCTATTCTATTTTCCAAGTGAGAGTGTTCTGATCTGGTTGATTGTTTGTGGTCATCATTTAAAGAAGTAGAATATTCTTCTTCCTCTCTTGAATTTGGTGTCTATTAATCCTATTTAGTTCTTAGCTTCAATAAGGTCAGGTACTAATATATTGTTAGTAGCAGTGAATAAGACATAACCCATTTAGCAGTAAGTCTGATATTGTTTGGATATATTGAATATTCTGAATATGTTTATATTATCTCATGAGTATTATACTATGTCATTGTTATCTTCCAACATGACTTTAATATATACTCGATTAGTTTTGTAGTGTCATTGACTGATTGCTTCATTGATTAAAGTTTCTACTTTGTCTATATTCAGAGGTAGGGGTTCTTGACAATAAGCAGTGTTGTGGTAGTTGTCTCTATTATAGGGGATAACTCTGAGTTTAGTTGTAGTCTTAATGGTAGGCATGGTTGTTTGTTACATTTCTACAAGTGTTTTATCAATGCTTTTTATATAATACTCTTACAGGTCAGCAATGAGATGTTTTTCTAGGTAAGTTCTTGAGGTCGTATCGAGATTCGGATATAGGTACTCATTCGTGTATGATTCCAGCAGATATAAGAATAGGGCTATCTAACATCTCTGTTTTGCAACTCTAAAAGTCTTCTAATTCACATACTACTCCTTTCTCCTATACTTTTATTATAACTTTGCAATATCAACAATATCTACTTACTTTTATCCTTGGCAAGTATTGCTAGGATAATGATGACAAGATTGTCTGTGAAACTTCTCCTACCAGTTATTGTTCCTGAATTATAGTAGATAGTAATAACAAGATTGTTTGCAAAACTTCTCTGAGTTTTTGGGATGAAGCAGTCTAGTATTATAAACTAGACTTGACTCCTAGTCCTGTAGCGAGTTTTCTTATAGATTTCAAATATAAAGAAGAGAAGGAAGAAGAGGTTAAAGCAGCTATAGTGGTGAGTTTTGATTTTGATAATGATGATAATGATGATGGTATAGCAACTCAGCTACTTCCAGTTAATGAGGGCTTTGATACAGATATAATACTATATCCTAGTAGATAGTTGATAGGAATCTTCCTAAAGTAACCTCATTTACTAATAGTTTTCTTCTGCTATATTTTTCTTATATAATTAGAACTATCCCAGAATCTAGCAACTTCTAAGGGATACTTGGATTCTTCTGGAATTGAAGTCTTGGATTCGAGTATCTTGGTTTTAACTCCAGTGGTAAGTCTAAATAGTCTAAGTCCTATGCCTTTGAGACCATCTGAGATTGGGGTATCAGATAAGGAGAATGAACCTCCTAAAGTTGATGATGGGTAAGTATCTTCTTCTTCAATAATTTCATCAGGATTGAGAATTCCTATTAATTTTCTATGTAAATCTCTTTATTAGGGACAAGAGTAAAGTTTCTGGGTCTCTAGTAGATTCTTCTAATGGGTACTGAACTTTAGTAAGGGCTATCCAAAGTTAGCATACTTCAGAGAGTCCTTCTCTTATTCATACTGTTGTTCTGTCTGATTCTGCTATTGTTTTATTTAATTTAGATAAGAGTGATGAGTTCCCAAAGGTTGATCAGGTTGGTTGCTCATCAAAGTAAGTATTATAATTTTGCTATATTTTCTGAGAGAGAGATTTTCTAATGAATACCTATAGGATTCTTATAATTAATAAATATTCAATAATTGTTCTACTTCTATCTAAGAGTCAATGTTTAAGTAGGTCTGAATAGATGATCATCACTTTATCTTCTATATATTGATCAAATACTGATTCAGCAATAAAGATCTTTTTAACAATCAATTTATAATGTCTTCTCAAGGTTACTTATATTGATATGTCTTTATGAAGTCTATTTGTAAAGTTTGCCTGCTTTTGAAGTCTATTTACACCTCTTATTACTGTAATTGTTTTATTCTTCTTTTATGCCAGATGTCAATAGTTTTTTATAATTATTTCCTATAGTATATACTAGGGTGCGCTAGCTTTGATGTAGTTATAGAGCATCAATTTAATAAGTCTGCAATCATCTATTTGGACTTGATGGCTGTAAGTTCAGTTGTTGCATTCTCAGTTCTTATGGATCTTAAGGTGTACAGCTTTTAAACTTATATATAAGTTTGGCTGCTATTGAACTAAAGTTTATTGAATAAAGATTTAAGAGATATTTATATAAAAAGATCAAAGCTAAATATACGACAAATAAGTGATATAATATAACTAATAAATAAGGTGATGGTCAAATAATATGCTAATGATCTGATGATCAAGGACTGAGATAACTGAGTACTAATAATAATACTTAATGATTAAAATAAAAGTATGAGAAAACTGTTAAATTAATTCTAAGTAATGGAAATGGTAAAATCAGTAGAAATGATTGCTATGTCATTCTTAACAGATTATGTAAGGGTCAGAAGAGTTTGAGAAATTAGATAGATATAGAAACATTGCTGCATTACCAGAGATTATATGAGAATCAGAAGAGCTTGAGAAATTGGATGGAATGATCACTAATGGAAAATCAGAAGATCAGATAGGTGGGAATCGAGTAGTTCCATTACTTCTTGATAGATTTTATCAACAATGATGCTTGGATGGAGGGGAGGAGATCATCATCTGATTCTGTAAGAATTTAGGAGAGTTGTATTTTGATAGTATAGATTTTGGCAGTGTAGATTTCTTCTGTATCCGATCTGGATTTCTTCAAGAAAAGGGCAGATACTGCAATTGCTGTACTCTTACAGATTTGTTGTCCTATTTGGTGATCTGCTAATCTAAGATTTTTTCTATTTTAAATTCTTTTATATTATTAATCAAAATTGATATGGTAGTTTGATCTCTTAATATCAGTCTTGTTCTGAAGTTATCTGTTTACTGATTGTGACTGTCATTCTGATTGCTAATAAATTGTTTTATCAATAATCATTTATCTATTTCTAATTTAGCTAGTATTATTATGTTGGCTAGTACTTGTTACTTCAGAGTATATATTTATTTCTATCAATACTGATTTAATAATCTATATCTCCAATAAATGATTCATATTATCTTCTCAAGGTTGCTTGTATCAACATATCTTTATAAAGTCCATTTGCAAAGTTTGCCTGCTTTTGAAGTCTGTCTATACCTTTTATTATTGTGATTGTCTTTATTTCTCCTCAATATTATAGTCTTCTTACTGATTTGTATAGATGTTTAGTGTTACTCTGAGTATATCAGAAGTTTTTTAAAAGAATTAGGCCTTAATTAAATGTTTGTAATATATATTCCTTAAATATCAATTATTCTATAGTTATAATAATGCTAAATATTCATTATGTTAAGTATTGGTATATCACTATTACTACTATCAAGATTGTATCTTGCTATGTTAAAGGTTTTCTAGGTAGTTAAAGAATAGTATTTTATTTCTGCTGTTACTAAGTTATAAGGGGTTGACAGTGTTTTATAACCCACAGCTACCAAGTTGTATCTTGTCAGATTAAAGGTTTTCTAGGGAGATTTTGCCACCAGATTACTGCTAATTTTCTGAGAAATTCAGCAATTTTATTGATCTATGTATATGATTTAGTATACACTTATTTAGGTATATGATTGATGTTGTTTGGTAAGTCTATCATCTAGTACTCAATTATTATTCCAGCTGTTGGCATTGTAATTAGCTTCAATGGCTGATATAAATACAGCAACTTCTTTGGCTTCTCTATTAAAGAGTTGTAGGTTAACTACTTTAGTTATTTGGCTAAGTTGCACTACTTATCCTACAAGTGCAGTTAAGGCTGCTACTTGTATAGTTAATATAGCAATTGCAGTATCAGCCATTATATCAGTGAATATAGTTAGTACAAGTGGTAGTAATGTAAGAAGTTCATCTTCTCTTCTATCTGTATGTTAAATGTATTCTCTTGTTTCATGATCAAATATTTTATCTTTCAAGTCAAGGTCTTCAGATTCTTCAAGTATGTCAGCTTCAAGGATAATTCTTTAAATAGTTGTATTAGTATCTTCAATAAAGACAATATCGACATTATAATAAACAGTTGTATTAGGTTCATATAGTTTACTTATGTCAAGTGCTTCTTAAAATGATAATCTGCTTGGTCCAGATATATGTCAGTGTAAGAGTGCAGTAATTGCACCACACCGCAGCCAAGAAGTGATAGAACTACCCAATTTCTTACCATCCAATCTTCTGATTCTATCAATGATCATTCTATCCAATTTCTCAAGCTCTTCTGATTCTCACGTAATCTCTGGCGATGCAGTAATGTTTTCACATCTATTCAATTTCTTATGCTCTTCTGACCTTTGTGATATAGCAATCATTCCCACTGATCCCACCATTCTCATCACTCAGAATTAATTTAGCAGTTTTTCTATACTTTTATTTTGATCATTAAGTATTATTATTGGTGCTCAGTCATCTTAGTGTTGAAATTATTAGCTTATTATATCTCTTCCATCAATGATTGATCATTACATCACTCAATCGTGGCTTAGACGATCTTTGTTTTGTATCGACCAATCATAATTTAGCATTAATAAATACATGCATATTAGCTTCATAAGCCAGTGCGCTCTTTACTCCAAACACATTCGAAGATCAAATTTCAACAGGTTATGAGCCCCAAGCTGCTTAAATTGCAGCTCGACAACCTGAGATCTACATAATCATCTACGCAATCATAGCAGTTACAACTGCGATTACAGTAAGCATTTATTTAAAATTATAAACAACACATCAAACAACGTGATAAACAATGCGATAAACGACACCACGATAAAGCAACGTGATAAACAATATGTAATGACATAGCATTCAACGACATAATGAAGACAACTTATACATATCATCGTTATCAGCAACAAGATCGACAAGATTGCAGTCTAAATCAAAAACAGACAACAGATATCAACCCCCTGATGACGACGACGAAGGATTGGATGGCAACCATCAGAGCAATATTGCATTTAGCCTTGATTGACAGGAACAGATGGCTATAACGATCAGAAATCAAGAAGATAAATTAGACATGCTGACAACCCTAATGAGCGAATTGATGGTAAAAATCGACAAAATAAACACATCACCTAGCGCGCCAACCAATCAGAATGCAGCTATAGAAGGCAACATGCCATGACCATCACCATCACCAACAACATCAACAAAGCTTAATGATCTGGTGAAGAAGTACCTGAGATCGATCAACAAATTCAATAGGTCAGGTGGCGCACCCAGATTGTTCGATTACTTTGATGCCATAGAGCAATTTATCACCAGTGCCAATCTATCAGTATAAAAGAAGGAAGTCAACGCAGCGATCAGTAAAATTACAGGCAACGCTAGAATGTGGCTATGGAGGCATGTGAACACATTGGGAGAATTTGATTTATGGAATGAGCTTAAAGAGGCTATGACATAAAAATACGCACCAATGGAACAATTATTATGAATGTGTGATAAGCTTGCAATGATGAAGCAAAAAGGATCGATTGAAGATTATAATGACATGTTCAACCGAATTATGGCGCAAATCGAAGATATGACTGATATAGAAGCTATACCGCAATATCTCCAGGGTCTAAGCCCCAGGTACCGGGAATTAATACTTGCACGGGAGAATATGCTGACTATGCTGGAGACTTTATAACTCATATGCATCAGGTTCGACCTGGATAATAAACAAAGGTGTGACGAAGCCCACGCGACAGACCGAGGCAGCTACTGAGGCAGTGACTGAGGCAGATACTGAGGCAGCGACCAAGGTGGCTACCAAGGCGGCGACCGAGGCAGATACCGAGGCAGCGACCGAGGCAGCTATCGAGGCGGTGGTCACAACAATCGAGGCGGAAGCGCTGGACGAAGCTGAGGCTATAACAACGATAACGGAAACAATCGAGGAGGTCATAATGACAGAGGCGACCGAGGCGGCAATTGCGGAGCCAATCGAGGCAGGAATTTTTAGGGATACCCTCGGAAATGTTATGTCTGTGAGGGAGAACACAGAATATTTCAATGTAACAAATTCAACAATTGGGTAAAAACAGAAAAAGAAAAGGCTAAACCGAGAGCCGAAGCAAATCTGGTGATTGGCACTATTATCGATTCAGGTGCCATGCAACATATGTTCAATCAATTGGAGTTTTTCAAGATAGTAGCTGAGCACGATGGCTTGGTTACGTATGCAGGGAACGAGAAATTATGTACGACGCACGTTAGGACAATTGAGCTCGATGACAAGCTGAAATTATGGGATGTCTTATATGTACCGGAGATCACCAGAAATTTAATATCTGTATAGGCATTGACATATGATGGAAATGACATAACCTTCAAGAGCGACAGATCAGTAATTAAAATCGGCATAGATCACGAAGAAATTAAAATCAGACAAGCCGATGGCGATCTATTTCATTTATCAACATCACCAGAGCTAGAAGCAAATATCGCCAATTCCAAGATTGCAAACATCGCCAATTCCAAGATCGATGACTATATATTATGGCATTACTGACTAGGCCATCCGGGCCGAAATACTCTGCAATCAATCAACAAATTTGTTACAGGGCTCAGAGATGTGTAGCTGTCGACCGAACAAATTAAAATATGCGCTGAGTGTGAACACGTGAAGTCGTACTGCAAGCCTTTCAGACATACGAAAAATTGATCAATGGAGCCTATCGGAAGGGTACACACAGATCTGTGTGGGCCAATGCCCACACCATCAGTCAATGGAGCAAAATATATATTAATATTCATTGATGATACCACTCGCTATGTTATAACATATTTTATTGACAACAAAAGTAATACATTTGATCGATTCCAGACATTCAAGGCATTCGCCAAGACACAATCGGGCCGAAAACTTAAGATTCTCTGATCAGATGGAGGAGGAGAGTATGTAAACACCGAGATGCACGAATTTTTAATCAAAAATAGAATTCATCACGAAATGACGACACCGGACATGCCACAACAAAACGGTGTAGCCGAATGATATAACCGGACATTAATGGAGTTAATCCGGGCAGTTAAAATTACTGCCGGCATACCTGATGAACTTTGGGTGGAACTTACCACAAGTGCTACATATTTACATAACCGATTGCCAACATGAGCCAATAAGGAGAGTGTTTCACCATTTGAATTATGGCATGGTCACAAGCCTGATATCAGTAACTTGCATGTCATATGGGCTGACGCATATATGCATATTCGCAAGGGAAAAAGGTCGAAACTGGTGCTCCAATCCAAAAAGCTTAAAATAATTAGCTATCATAACAAAAAAAAGGTATATAGGCTCTGAGATCCAACCAATAGGAGGATAGAGATCAGCTGCAACGTCACATTTAATGAATCTATTATATTAAAATCCCCAACAATCGTCAACCTAGAAGATTAAGAATATGTCATTGAAGTGATCATCGGAGAATGCAAGATTGATGAAAAAAGACAATATCTGGTTAAATGGCTAGGCTATGATGATAATGACAACACCTGGGAGCCAATCGAACAATTGATAGACACAGAAGCTCTACAAATTTGGCAAGATTGCATGTTAGAAGCTAATTTAATTGAATCGACCAATGATCCAATGACCTACAAGGAGGCAATTTCTCTGCCTGATGCAAAGCTTTGGGAGGAAGCAATCAATCAAGAGCTTAAATCACTTAAGAATAATGATATGTAGATGATTGTATCTGAGGTGCCTATGGGACACAAGCTGATTGAATGCAGATGGGTTTTTAAAAAGAAGCTCAACACTGATGGATCAGTTGCTAGATATAAAGCAAGATTAGTGGCCAAGGGATATTCACAACAGCAAGGAATTGATTATGATAAAACATTTGCTCCTGTGGCGAAATTTACATCGATCAGGGCACTTTTATCAATCGGAGCAACCCTAAACTTAGAAATTCACCAAATGGATGTAAAAACTGCATTCCTGAATGGTGATCTTGATGAAGAGATCTACATGATGGTACCTAAAGGAATTGACCAATCAGAGCTGTCACTGAGAGCTGTGTGTAAGCTCAATCAATCACTGTATAGACTAAAGCAATCACCTTGTATGTGAAATTAGAAGATCGACAACTACCTCAGCCAATCAAATTTTACAAGACTACAATCAGATCACAGCATTTATCTAAGAAGAAGACAAGACGATCAATCGCTGATAATTATTGCCATATATGTCGATGATCTACTAATTCTGGTTAATTCGATGAAAACAATGAATAAATTCAAGGTGGAACTTAGCAATGCATTTGATATGATGGACTGTAGCGAAATTAAACATTTTTTGGGTATTCGAGTCATGCGCGATCGAAAAACACACACAATCACAATTGATCAAAGCCACTTCGCCAATCAAATCATTACAAGGTTTAACATGACGGATGCTAAGCTAATCAGTACACCTCTTGATCCATCTATTCAACTCAAAGCTGAAGGGGGAAAATCTGCAGACTAAAGTCTATTCAGACAAATGATTGGTAGCATAATATACCTAATGATCAGGATGAGACCTGATCTAGCTGCTGCTGTCAGCATCATCAGTCAATTTTCGGCCAATCCAATGCAAGAACATTACCATGGCCTCAAACAATTATTAAGATATATTAAAGGAACAGCCAATTATAAGCTATACCTTGGACGTGATCAGGATTTAAGACTGATCGATTTCAGTGATACCAACTGGGGAGGAGACATTAATACATGACAATCAACCATGAACTATATCTTTAACCTATCAGGAGGAGCCATCAGCTGGTCAAGCAAACGCCAAGCAACTATTGCCCTATCAACAACTGAGGCAGAATATATAGCATTAGCACATGCAATGAAAGAAGCTATTTAGCTATGCACCCTATTGGATGAGCTAGGATATTTACCAAATTATACAACAACCTTATTTGAAGACAACCAATCAGCAATTGCCCTTGCCAAAAATCCAATTAATCACACTCGATCAAAGCATATCGACATTCAGCACCACTTTATTTGAGAGAAAGTTGAATCAAAGGTGATAGATATCATTTACATGGCGATAGATAAAATAATCGCCGATGCATTAACCAAGCCACTTGCGCAACCAAGACTTGAAATGTTGATTGCAAAAATGAGCTTATGTAACTAACTTTTTTTAAAATTTCTATTTCCTTTACCATGTCATTCTTATCACTCAAGTAGTATTTTATATATAATTATTTGCAGTAAATGTACTTCATGAATGCTATTCATGATGTACAGTTGAACATTTTATTTTTATTCTTTTATCTTTATTTTTATTTATTTATTTTTATCGAGATATATCAAGCAGGGGGAGTGTTGAAATTATTAGCTTATTATATCTCTCCTATCAACAATCGATCATTACATCACTTAATCGTAGCTTAGACAATCTTTGTTTTGTATCGACCAATCATAATTTAGCATTAATAAATACATGCATATTGGCTTCATAAGCCAGTGCACTCTTTACTCCAAACACATTCGAAGATCAAATTTCAACACTTAGTTCTTAATCATCAGATCATTAGTATATCATTTAACTATCACCTCATTTATCAGTTATATTATCATATATTTAGCTTTAACCTTTTATATAAATATCTCTCAATCTTTATTCAATAAACCTCAGTTCAATAGCAGCTGAACTCACATATGAGTTCAATAGTAGCTGAACTCACATACGAGTTCAATAGTAGCCAAACATACAACTTCAATAGCTGCGCACCTCAAGATCTATGAGAACTGAGAGTACAACAACTGAACTCACAGCTATCAAGTCCAAATAGATGATTGCAGACTCATTAAATTGATACTCTATAACTACATCAAAGCTAGTACACCCTGGTATGTGCTATAGGAAATAATCATAAAAAACCATTGACATCTAGTATAGAAGAAGAATAAAACGATCACAGTAATGAGAGGCATAAATGGACTTCAGAAGCAGGTGAACTTTGCAAATGGACTTCATAAAGACATGTTAATATAAGTAACCTTGAGAAGACATTATGAATCAATTGTTAAAGAGACTTTTATTACCAAATCAACAGTTAACCAATACATGAAATAGACTTAAAATTATAGAAGAAAGATCCTGAACATGATAAAACTGAACTGATAAAAAATTATAACTACCCTAAAGCTAGTACACCCTGGTTCATGCTATAGAAAATAACCAGAAGGACCACTGACATCTGCCCTAGAGGAAGAACAAAATTATCATAGCAACAATTAGATCTACAATCATAGAAAAGACTGGAATGAACTATTACTAGACAGAAGAATGGACGTACCTCGTGGAAACCTATAGAGGAAGATAAAGCAAGTGACAACTATCTACTTAGGTTGACTCCTAGACAGAAGAAGAACAATTATTGAACATTTATTAATTATGAGAATCCTATAGGAATTTATTAGAAAATCTCTCTCCTGAAAAATATAGCAAAATTATAATACTTACTTAGATGAGCAACCAACTTGATCAACCTCTGAGAACTTATCGCTCTCATCTGAATTAAATAGAACAATAGCAGAATCAGACAGAACAATAGCACGAACAAGAGAAGGACTCCCTGGAGTATGCCAACTCCAGATAGCCCTTACTAGAGTTCGGTACCTATTAGAAGAATCCACTGGAGATCCAGGAACTTCGCTCTTGTCCCTATTGAAGAGATTTACATAGAAAATTAATAGGAATTCTCAATCCTGATGAAATTATTGAAGAAAAAGATACTTACCTGTCATCAACTTCAGAAGGTTCATTCTCATCTGACACTTCAACCTCTGAAGGTATAGGACTCGAGACTAGGATGCTCAAATTCAAAACTTCAACCCCAAAAGAATCTGAATATCCTTCAGAAGTTACCAGATTCTAAGACAGTTCTAATTATATAAGAAAAATATAGCAGAAGAAAACTATCAGTAAATGAAAATACTTCAGGAAGATTTCTGTCTACTGCCAACTACCTACTAGGATATAGCATTGCATCTGCATTAAAGCTCTCATCAACTGGGAGCAGCTGAGTTGCCACATCATCATCGTCGAAATCAAGACTTGCCGCAATAGCTGCTTCGACCTCTTCTTCCTCCTCTTCTTCACATTCAAAATCTGGACTTACCACAGGACTAGAAGTCAAGTCTAGTTCATAATACCAGGCTGCTTCATCCTAAAACCCTGGAGGAGTTTCGCGGATGACCTTACCATCCTCAGAAGTAGCCAGAGATGCTAAAAGTTTAAATTACATAATCATAGGAAAAGAAATCAGTAATAATCAAGGATACTTCTGATCAATCACAGATATCTCATGCAACTTACCAATCCATTGACACTTGGGAGGATGGTCAACATCCTCAGAATCTGCTGTATTCAAAAACCATTGACTAGGAGGAGTTTCATAGATAACCTCATCATCATCATCCCAGTAACACTTGCCAAGGACAGAAGTAACTAGATATTGTTAGTATTGCAAAGTTATAATAGAAGTATAGGAGAAAGGAGTAGTGTGTGAATTAGAAGACTTTTGGAGTTATAAGACAGAGATGTCAGATGACCTCATTCTTATACCTACCAGAATCATATGTAAACGACTACCCATATCTGAACCCCAAGGACTTACCCCTAGTCAGAGAGAAAGAACAGATAAATTCGGATAACAAAAGAGCTAGACACATGATGAGATTCAGCCATGAAGCTTATACTTCCAGCTAAGAAACAAATCACTCAACAAAAGCAAGTTACCAAGCTCAGAAATGGAATCATGTGCAAATCCTACGCTCCTTATGACTGACGACACCTCATAGTGAGATTCATTTAGACTGATGTATGCAGCATTCAGACAGACCAACATATATACATACTCGCCCAAATCACTTACCTCATTATCAGTCTAGCCCACCAATAACCCTAGCGAACGACCAACAAATTAGTTCAGATTGTCAGCATCAAATGTACTCGTTATGAATGAAGCCAAGATACCCAACTGAGGACCCAATCTGCATCTAAATAACCTAAGAGTTAGAATGGAGAAAAATAGACTCAACGAATCAGCTTATATCCGAATGTTAGAATTACCTGACTTACTGACCCTGGTATAAACAAAATGAATCATATACTCGAATCATGCAAGGAATGAAGAAATACACCACAACTACCACTTATGGTAAGATCTTGAGTTTACTTACCGAAATTAGCAGCATGACTTATACATGCACTACACAGAGAGATTCTTGAGAATTCTAGCAAGATCTTTGCGAAAAAAGGAAAAAAAGCAAGAACGAAAGAAAGTCAGAATAACTAAACGAATCCAGAATGACTACGTACCCAAACACATATACTCAGATGAATCAGTATAGAGAGCAAGATCAATGACAACATGTGGAAGATTTAGGAGATTTAGAAAGAAAAAGGAAGAGCAAGTACAGTCTTCAGTTATATGTATATTTCTTTTTTTTAAAAAAAATATTTTGACACCCTCGAAGTCTATTTTATTCAGTTATCACAGTTACATCAGTTATTTTATTCATTGAACAATTATTATTTTCATTCATTTTATTTTCAATCGATCTCTATTTTATTTTATCTGTGCATCGAACAATAATATACCTGATCAATTTTACCTCCCCTTTTATTATTATTACAAAGCACTTGGTTGATTTCCATTTTCCTTGACATATTTCTTTCCTTTTTTTCTCTGACATATTTCATTTATCATCTCAGTAACTTATTCCCTTTTATTTAGATTAGATATTATTATATTATTTATTATCTAGCGATCTTCAATGGATACTTATTTCATTTATTTGTATATTTGATCTATTACATTATTATCTCTTTTATTATTTTATCCTTTGAAATATTCAGAAGTCATTTGTTTATAGAAAAATGATAAGCTACTTTTTTACTTAGTATTATCCTTATCAAGAGTAGTATTTTCTTATATTCATATTTTAGGATAACTTTACATTCCTTAGAAATAGCGAGGATGCTATTTTCTCCTAAGAGGGGAAGAGTTGTAAGAGTGTAGTAATTGCACTACACTACAGCTAAGAAGTGATGGAACTACCTGATTTCTCACCATCTGATCTTCTGATTCCATCAGTAATTGTTCCATCCAATTTCTCAAGCTCTTCTGATTCTCATATAATCCCTGGCAACATAGCAATGTTTCCATATCTATTCAATTTTTTATGCTCTTCATGACACAGCAATCATTTCCACTGATTCCACTATTCCTATCACTCAGAATTAATTTAGCAGTTTTTTTATACTTTTATTTTGATCATTAAGTATTATTATTGGTGCTCAGTCATCTCAGTCCTTGATCATCAGATCATTAATATATCATTTGACCATCACCTCATTTATCAGTTATATTATCATATATTTAGCTTTGACCTTTTTATATAAATATCTCTTAATCTTTATTCAATAAACCTCAGTTCAATAGCAGTGCACACTCAAGATCCCTTTGAGAGCTAAAGATCTCACCCCCTTCTACACATATCAAAAGCACTAGAAAGACTATAAGTCTGGAAATCATAATTAATATTCTTATAAAGAAACAAAGTACTTTCGATATCTTAGAAACCTTGTGACATACTCAGAGATTCCTAAGTCCAATGTGGATTAGTATTATCAGATGCTTCCTTACAGGCGGTTTAGGAGAAACCCTCTTACAGTCAGAATATAGATATTGTAAGGTTAATAGGTTCCTCAATGGATAGTAGTATAATAGGTATAGTTGATCCTAATAATATTGTTTTAGCAAACTGTATAAGATCTTCTACTACTAATTTCTTAAATAATCTATTTTCAATTTGGTAGTAAACAGTACCTTGGTATATTAAGTAATCAAATAGTAAGTTAGTAATCTACTCTTTAATAATTTATTAATTATTATATCCTTGTATAGTAGATGTGAGATTAGTAAAATGGTGTTCTGCTCATATGATTGAAACAATGTTA
Organism: Endogone sp. FLAS-F59071; assembly: GCA_003990785.1. NCBI lineage: Eukaryota > Fungi > Mucoromycota > Endogonomycetes > Endogonales > Endogonaceae > Endogone > Endogone sp. FLAS-F59071. Next base: position 7,739 of record RBNK01000012.1, on the reverse strand, counting down.
CAATCTCCTTTGATATTCTTGTAAAGGAAGTCTTGAAATGCTTTGAAGTAGGCATTAGTTTTAAGAAGGTTTTTGAATTCCTCTAGAAGTTCTTTGTAGAGTTCAAAGTATGTTTTGCCTCATAAACAAGCTATAGTTGTTGAATCAGTGCTTTGTAGCAGTTGCTAATATTGTATCTACTTGAAGGGTTCCATAATATATATTATATTGCCTCTCTAGCTATTGGAAATTAGATATATATAGTGTTTTAGTAGTACTCTGAGTATATTAGTCATATTTAAAAGGAATTGATAATTCTAGACCTTTGTAAAATATTAGTAGTATATTTCTTATTATTATAATAGTTTTTCATTATCACTGCTATCAAGTTATAAGAGAGTTTCTTCTAAACTGCCTATAAGGAAGTGTTTGATGATACTAATCTATATTGGACTTAGAAATCTCCAAGTATATCACAAGGTTTCTAAAGTATTGAAAGTACTTTGTTTCTTATAAGATTATTAATTATAATTTTCAGACTTATAGTCTTTAGTGCTCTTGATATATGTAGAAGAGGGTGAGATCTTTAGCTTACAAAGGGATCTTAAGTGTGTACTGCTATTGAACTTAGTTGTCGGAAGATTGCAAGAATAGTGCAGAACTTCAATTTAATAAGTCTACAACTATCTACATTATACAAGCCTCTTGAGTTTCCAGCTCTTGTAGAGATTTATATAAGATCAATATATTGTATAGAAGGGTTGTAAAGAGAAGTTAAGAACTAATTAAACTAATAGAAATGATGTTTATTGAATAAAGAATTGAGGAGGTATTTATACAAAAGATTAGATAGTACTACTATAAAGGTAGCTGCCTAAGATAGTACTTCTGATAGCAATAATACTTCAAAAAGAAATACTAAAATAGATAATGCAGTAAAAGATAATACTATAAAAGGTAATAATCAAAAAGGAAATTACTAAGAGTAGTAATAAATAGAAAGGAAATACTATATAAAGTATTTCTAAAAAGAGTAATGCTAAGATAAGTAATATAAAAAAAAAGAAATGCTTTAATAAATAATACTACTAAAGGTATTTCTAAATACAGTAATACTACAAAAGGGATTTCCTAAAATAGGATTTCCTCATTGAGTAATTCCTCAATTGGCAATGCTCTATTTGGCAATGCCTCATTTGGCATTTCTAATTCGGGAACTACCATATTGGGTAATTCTATTTTAAGTAACTAGAATATTCTAAGTAGTATTGCAGTATAGTAATAGTTATTTGTAATATCTAATAATATCACTCTTATAGAAGTTATCTGATGTCTTTCTCTAAAAAGTCTTCTAATTTATATACTACTCCTTTTTCCTATACTTTTACTATAACTTTGCAGTACCAATAATATTCAGTTACTTTTGACAATTTTGTAAAGTCAAGTCCTTCTTCAAGTATCCTTGGCAAGCATTACTGGGATAATGATAACAAGGTTATCTATGAGACTCCTCCAGGTTTTTAAGATAAAGTAGCTTAGTATTATAAATTAAACTTGACTCTCAGTCCTATAGTAAGTTTTCTCATAAATTTCAAATATAAAGAAGAGGAGGAAGAAGAGGTTGAAGTAGCTATTGCAGTGAGCCTTGATTTTGTTAACAATGTTGATAATGGTGTAGTAACTCAGCTACTCCCAATTGACAAAGACTTTGATGTGGATATGATGCTATATCCTGGTAGGTACTGCAGTAGGTAGAAGATCTACTTAAAGTATTTTTATTTACTGATAGTTTTCTTCTACTATATTTTTCTTACATAATTAGAACTGTCCCAATATTTAGTGACTTCTGAAGGATACTCAGATCTTTTTAGAGTTGACAGTCAAGTTTTGGATTTAATCAATTTAAGTATTCTAGTCTCAACTCCTAGATTATCAAGTCCTTCAGGGTCATTAGATAAGGAGAATAAATCTTCTGAAGTTGTTAATAGATTAATATCTACTTTACTGATTTTGTCAGGAGTGAAAATTCTATATAATTCTCTTTATCAGGAACAAGAGTAAAGTCTCTGAATCACCAGCAAGCTCTTCTGATTCAGATAGATTTTAAACTCCAGTGAGAGCTATTCAGAGTTAGTATGCTCCAGAAAGTCCTTCTCTTATTTATGCTGTTCTATTTGATTCTGCTGTTATTCTATTTGATTCAGATAAGGAGAGTGATGAGTTCCTAGAGGTTGATTAGGTTAGTCGATTAATGTCTAAGTAGATCTGAATAAATAGCTTTGCTTCTATATATTGATCAAAAGCTGATTTAGCAATAAAGATCTCTTCAGTTAATAATTTATTTCTTCTCTGAGTTGCTGTAATTATTTTATTCTTCCTCTAGGGCAAGTGTTGGTGGTCCTTCTGGTTATTTTCTATAGTGCATACTAGGGTGCACTGGCTTCAGAGTAGTTATAATTTATTTGGTTAGTCCATTTAGTTCACTTTAGTTTTGTTCACTTTGGTAATCTGTATCCTGTTCAACTCACATTTAGTAATCATTTAATTATTTCTTTCAGTGTTCATAGTACACTTGTTTACTTATCATTACTCTTTAGTAATTTGTTTCTCTTATATAACTCTCTGTTTATTTTACTCTCCAGCAATGTTAATCTCTGTTCATTTCATTTCATATAGATCTTATCTTAGGTGGAACCTGGTCATACTAGTGATTTGAACTTACATCTTCAATGTATGCTATAGTGTTTCCTAGTAATGTTTCCTAATGATGTTTTTCTATAGCTATAAAAGTAATATTATTAGATATTATAAATAACTGTTACTATACCACAGTACTACTTAGAATATTCTAGTTACTTAAATCTAAAAGAAGAAACTAATACTTCCATATCAGGATCAGCAAAGACACTGCTAACATAGGCAGTACCTATATAAGCAGTACCTACATAGATACTACCAATACTATCAACACTATTAATATTAAAGATTTATAGTTAGCTTATATTATCAAATCTTAGCTTTTTAATTTTATATAAATATCTCTTAATTCTTTATTCAATAAATATTAGTTCAAGTTCAGTTCTTTAATTCTAAAATTCTCTTAACAATCCCTTATATATAATATATCAACCTTATATAACTCTCTATAAAAGCCAAAACCTCAAGAAGCTTTACATAATGCAGATAGTTGTGGACTCATTAAATTGAAGTTCTGCACTATTCTTGCAACCTTCCAAAATAAGTTCAATAGTGTATACTTAAGATCCCTTTGAGAGCTAAAGATCTCACCTCTTTCTACATATATTAAAAGTGCTAAAGACTATAAGTCTGAAAATCATAATTAATAATCTTATAAGAAATGAAGTACTTTCAATACCTTAGAAACCTTGTAATGTACTCAAATATTCCTAAGTTTAATACAGATTAGTATCATTAGACACTTTCTTACTAGCAGTTTAGAAGAAACCCTCTTATAACTTGATAGCTGCAGGTTATGAAACACTGTTAACCCTCTTACAACTTGGTAGCTATAGGTTATGAAATACTGTTAACCTCTTATAACTTAGCAGCAGTGGTAATGAAAAACTATCCTTAAACTGCCTATAAAACTGCTGAAATGGCAAGATATAACTTTGGTAGTAGTAATAATACTCAATATAATGAATATTCAGCATTATTATAATATAATTGATATTTGAGAAATATATACTATAAATATTTTATTAAGGCTTAATTCTTTTGGAATACTTGCAATATACTTGAAGTAACACCAAATATCTATACAAATTAGCAAGAAGACTATAATATTGAAACGATTACAATAATAAGAGATATAGATGGACTTTAAAAGCAGGTAAACTTTGTAAATGAACTTTATAAAGACATGTCAATATAAGTAACCTTGAGAAGATGATACAAATCATTCATTAGAGATATAGATTACTGAATCAGTATTGATAGAAATACTCTAGAGCAACAAGCACTAGCTAATATAACAACAATAGCTAAAATAGAAATTGATAAATAATCGCTAACAAAACAAATTACTAGCAATTAAAACAACAGTTACAAAATACTTAGACAACTACCTGCAAAGATACTTCAACAATCACTACATCAAACTGAACAGAATCAACACTATATAAGGAAAACAACTTGCAGAATACTAAACCACTTTCTTATAGAAATAGTATAGATACTATTTTCCCAAGAGCAAAAGAGTTGTAAGAGTAATATTATTATATTACAAATAACTGTTACTGTACCGCAGTACTATTTAGAATATTCTAGTTACTTAAATCTGAAAGAAGAAACTAATACTTCTATATCAGAATCAGTAAAGATACTACCAATATAGGCAGTGTCTACATAGACAGTACTTATATAGATACTGCTGATACTATTAATACTATTGATATTAAAGATTTATAGTTAGCTTATATTATCAAATCTTAGCTTTTTAATTTTATATAAATATCTCTCAATTCTTTATTCAATAAATATTAGTTCAAGTTCAGTTCTTTAATTTTAAAATTCTCTTAACAATCCCTTATATATAATATATCAACTATATATAACTCTCTATAAAAGCCAAAACCTCAAGAGGCTTTATATAATACAGATAGTTGTAGACTTAAATTGAAGTTCTATACTATTCTTACAACCTTTCGAAATGAGTTCAATAGCAGTGCACACTCAAGATCTCTTTGAGAGCTAAAGATCTTACCCCCTTCTATACATATCAAGAGCACTAAAGACTATAAGTCTGAAAATCACAATTAATAATCTTATAAGAAACAAAATACTTTCAATACCTTAGAAACCTTGTAATATACTTAGAGATTCCTAAGTTCAATATAGATTAGTATCATCAAATACTTTCTCACTAGCAGTTTAGAAGAAACCCCTTTATAATAGTATATACTAGTTGCACTGTTGTATCAGTCATTTCATTTCATTTCCTTTTATGTAGAGCATCAATTTAATGAGTCTGCATGGTCATAATAGTTTGGTTCTAACAGTTTGGTTCTGCTTGAATAAGGATGTAAGAGTTAGTCTTTCAATAACTCTCCTGCCAGTTAGTACCAAGATATGATAAATATACTAATAAGTGGTTGTTTGTACATTCATTAAGAATGCTCAGAGTGTCAGACATGATATCTCCCTTTATATATCCTTACTATAGCTATATGCTATGCTCTTTAGACTTTACTACAACTGATATTGAGATATTCCAAGACTCTATATAAACTGATTTATTTAGATAAAAAATAGAGAGGTATTTATACAAAATTAAGCTATATAATACTATTTGATCATTGTGAATTGCTAGACAACCTGATAAAAGATAACTCAGAGATAATCTAAAAGATAATCAATAATAGATAAAATATTAGAAGTTATCACTAGGAGCAAGATTATAGAACATTCTTAAAAATTAAGTAAGTTGCATGTCGATCATCACACTATTACTTCAAAATAATTTACAAACCTAGCAAGCTTAATGTTATAGCATTATCTTGATAATAACAGAAAAAAGAACAAATTAAAGCCATTATCGAAATTATAGACAATTGGATACAAGAAATTCAAAAAGGAGTCTAAGTAGATAATGAAGTATAAAAAATTATTAATGAACTTAATACCAACCTAGATATCATAAACAAATTCAAAATTCGAAATAACAATCTTTATTATAGAGACTAACTCTTCATACCTTCAAACATTTATATCAAGATTCTATGATATACCCTTAGCAAGATACTTTAGATTTAATAAAACATATAAAGTATTTATTAGAAACTTTTACTGGCTAAAAATGTTTACAAGCACTAAGAGCTTTATAGCTTCTTATACTTAGTAAACAAATACACTTTATTACAAGCAAAACAACTGATACTGCACCTGACATAGCAAAAATATTTTTCGACAATATTTTTCACCTATATAAACTATCACAAATTATTATTTATAACTGAGATCTAAATTTTATAAGTAATTTTTAGCAATTACTATTCAAAATACTTGAAATAAAAATAGCACTATCAACTGCATTTTACTTATAGACTAATAGACAAATAGAATATATAAACTAGATATTAGAACAAATGCTTAGAACCTATATCAACTATTAATAGAATGACTGAGATAAACACTTAACTGCTACTGAATTCACATACAATAATGCTCAGTAAAAATCAACTATTTTTCCTGAACTATGGCTACTACTTGCTGATACTAGCAACTCTTTTACTAGAAAAGATTAAATTAATAGTATAAGCTGTTGATGACTTTACAATATAGATAACTGATCTGACCAAGGCATAAGATGCAATTTGTAAAGTACAACTATAATAAATGAAATATGTAAATAAAAAAAGGTTTGAAGAATTATTTGATATAAATAAAATAATCTTATTGTTCTTAAGATATATTATATTGTAATAATTATCTAATCAGTTTTCAAAGATTATTACAAAAATATCAGCTATTGCTTACAAACTGAAGTTACTATCAACAATGAGGATTCACCCTATGTTTTATATATATCCTTACTGAAATGTTATATACCAAATAATGATGATCTATTTCTAGATAAACAAGTTATACTAATCACACCAATTTTGGTTAATGATACAGAAAAATTTGAAGTAGAAGAAATCTTAGATCAATGGATTACCAAACAAGGCAACAGATCAACACCACAATATCTAATCAAGTAGAAAGGATACCCTCTATATAATTCAACATGAGAACTGCTAAGTAATCTAAAAAATGTAGATGAAGTACTTAAAAAATATTATAAGTCTCTATAAAAATAGCATAGATACTATATTTTCAAGAAGGGAAGAGTTATAAAAATATATAATAAACAAAATAATTAATTGAAGAAAGACAAACCATACTTGCTATTAATCACCAAACTTAGAAGATTCAAGAATCTTATTCTACTCAACAGTAGTAAAGATGTAAGAGCGCAGTAATTGCACCGCAGCAATTGCACTACACCGCAGCATCCGCCAAGAAGTGATGGAACTACCCGATTTCTCACCATCCGCATTTCACCAACTGTCTCAAAATGCCTTTGAGGAACTTAAAGAGATTTCGACCAATTGGAACAGTTCCTTGATTTGTGAAACCTTTTAACTGTCTTAAATCTTTTAACCGTCTTAAATCTTTAACCGTCTTAAATCCATAACTTATATAACTCGTTATATCACATAAATTCATAATTAGTTTATATTTTGAATAGCCAATAGTTTTTCGAGTAGTAACCTGGGCAGCTACCCATATAGCACCTCGAGAAATTGTATAAATATCCCCCAAATCTTTATTCAATAAATCTCAGTTCAATAGCAGCCGAACTCACATATGAGTTCAATAGCAGCCGAACTCACATACGAGTTCAATAGCAGCCGAACGAACATACAACTTCTAAAAGCTGCGCACCTCAAGATCCATGAGAACTGAGAGTGCAACAACTGAACTCACACAGCCGTCAAGTCCAAATAGATGATTGCAGACTCATTAAATTGATGCTCTGTAACTACATCAAAGCCAGCGCACCCTGGTATGCGCTATAGGAAATAACCATAAAAAACCATTGACAACTGGCATAGAAGAAGAATAAAATGATCACACAGCAACGAGAGGCGTAAATGGACTTTAAAAGCAGGCGAACTTTGCGAATGGACTTCATAAAGACATGTCAATACAAGCAACCTTGAGAAGACATTACGAATCGATTGTTAAAGAGACTT
>RBNK01000011.1:0-69614 GCA_003990785.1 Endogone sp. FLAS-F59071 | reverse complement strand
TTTTTTTTATTTTTTACTACTAGTTGAAGATATTTTAAAGAGCTAAAGAATAAACTCTTATTTATTAATATAAAAAAAGTACTTATATAAATATTTAAATATAAACTTAGCTTATAAATAATAATAAAGAGATTAGCTTACTATTAGCAAGGTTAGTTATCTAAATAGTACTATAAATAGATTGTTAGCTTATTTAAGATATATTCCAAAAATGATTTTTGCTTATCTATTTAAATAAATACTATACTATACTTATTTAGCAATACTTGTTAAAGATTTCTTAATCTTAATACTTATAGAAGATTTCTTTATTAAGCCTTGATTTATATATTAATTTAGAGAGATATATATTATACTTTAAGGAAAAGGTATTAAATATTCTTAGGTAGCTTTAAGTATTATTACTTATATATAACTTTTCTAATAAGAAAAATATGATATTCATCTAAGCAACTATGATATATAAAATATAGAGCTTGATAAGATCTTGTGAATAGAAAAAAATAACAAGATTAAGAGCTTTTTCTTAAAAAAAAAAAACTCTTATTATAGAAAAATATAATTAAGTATAGTATATAATATAATAGCTGACTCCTAAACTATTTAATTTTTATAAACTTGCCACTATGCCTAATTTAGTTATAGTTACCTTCTACTTTTAAATATTTGTACTATATGACCATGTCTGTAGCTGTAAGCTATCCACTTTTGTGGTGAGGATACTATAAAAGATATATATCACCTACTATAGCAGTGAGAATATTACTCTAGTAGTGATTATATAATTTGTAATGACCAAATTATTATCTTTGTAGTGAAGCCATTTGTATTTCCTTCAATTTTATATAAATATCCCCTTTTATTTTTCTTTAATAAGTTAGTTTGCATAAAGTCTTAGAATATCTTAATATTAGTTATAGTAAAGCCTGAAGAGTATAGTACATTTAGCTATAGTAAGAATATGTAAAGAGAGATATCATGTTGATAATTCTGAGCATTCTCAATAAATGCATAAATAACCAGTTATTAGTACATTTGTCACATCTTGATGCCAACTGGCAGGAGAGTTATTGAAAGACTGACTCTTATATTCTTATTCAAGCAGAACTGAACTACTTCTTCAAGTAATAACAGTATACCCACAGTGGAAGATAGCATTATTTAAAACAGATCACTGAAGGACACCCCTACTTTTTATATAAAAAAGATCACTAAACAGCTCTGGCTCCAAGGAAGAAGAATTTATTATATCTGACCCTTTTGATAGCAACTATAGTGAAATAAGAGAATCCATCACCTTCCTTATAGTATATGATAGGTTATCATCAGATAATGAATTAGCTATTGATTTTGGTGACAATCTACAAGCATTATTTTATGAAACAACTGATGATAAATTAGATGACAAAATAGAAATCAATACATATGAAATAATAAAAAGACCACTAATCTTTACTAGTTATGTACCAGCTGAATCAGTAATCAAGTTTATTGAAGACTTGCAGATTTACAATGCAATCTGATAGTTCAATAATATTGCAAAAGTAAACATTCTAGAAGCAGTTTTATAGGATCTGCTAAGATTGCATATAATGCTACAAGACTTACTACAGTAGTAAATGAAGGATTCAATATAGGGGTAGAAGAAGCAAATGTAGAAGCTGACACTGCAGTAACCTTCACCAACACTATTGTATAGTTAAGAGTTACCTACTATATAGCTGATATACAATAAAGTATAAAGGATCAATTAGTATCAATGTATTAAAGAATAAACAAAAGTCTCCTTACCTTCTATACAAAGATCTAACATACAGTAGACCTTATAGAGTACTCAGTAACCAATTAGAATCTCATTATCAAGTAGTCTTTCATAAATGGACTTTACCAAGAAATTGCTCTTCAAGTTTATTCTAGCCCAGTTGGACTAAACTATATATAGAAAGTGAATTATATGCAGAGGTACTGGGCTATACAAAATTCAAGTCAAGATATAATATAGTAGATATTACTGAACAACCTTCAAGAACCCCATATAGTATCAGCAGTTATACCTACTATTGTACCAGCAATAGTTAACTGGAAAGAAGCCTCATGAAAGAACTCAGCTATAGACAATCTTATCAAACAAATAAGCAAGATGACTATGCATATCTCAGACCTTAAAAGACAAATCAACACATAGTGACTAGTCTAATGATTTATAGCAAATTTAACCTCTGTAACTAGATCAAATATATATCTGATTGGGAACCCAAAGTGCTTCAGGTGTAATCAGGATAGATATATATCTAGAGACTACAACTAGTTGGATATGAGGATATGTAGGAGATATGGAGAAAAAGGGTATCATACTGATGGAAACAAGCAAGATTACCTGATTAGAAACTTAAGGATGAACTCAAATAAATATCATTATATTTGAAGAAGAAGATTTCAATAGTGAAGACAAGTATAGTTAGATAGAGGCATTCTTAGCCATGTAGAAAAAATAAAAACCTGGATATTCTAAGAAAGTAGGATCTTCTTATATAATAAAAACACTATAGATAGCACAACAAGTATAAGAATGTGAATTTGACAGTGATGAACAAGATGAACTCTTTAAAAAAGAAGTCAACTACATTATCTGAGAAGATATACCAATGTCTGAGGCACCTGTAAGCAAAGGAAACAAGGAGCACAAGCTATAGAAATCTTAGAAATATAGTCTAGATATATGGAAAGAAATAAAAGATATAACAATCCCAATTAAAATAGAACAACTTACTAAATTTCTGACATTTTGACAGCAAATCCAAAAAGAGATAAGTAATATACAACTAGGATATAAAGTGGTGAAGATTAACACAGTACAGTAATTGAAGGATAATGAACTACAGAACTTCTTAGCATACTCACAATATCAGATTAAAGAAATTATAATACTATACATTATCAATATAAGTGCTAGAGGATATATCATTAATAAAATGATACTTGACCAACTTAGATGGCAGATTGAAGAAGCTACAACTATGACAATTATAGTGACAGACAGATATATTATAATACTACTTGGCAAAGTATATGAACTATCTATCTATTTTAGGAAACTTATCATCCTGGTATTAGTATAATAGTTGATACTACATCCTATAACCTTATCATTGGAAATAACTAGTTGAAAAAGGTGTAAGCAGTAATCAACCTTAATATATATAAAATGCAAATCACTTAGAAAGGATATTACTATGAAATACCTATTGACCTAGAAAGAGAAGTCTGCCTACAAATGATAGAAAGTGATGATGAAGATGAACAAAAAGAGTTCTTTATAATGCAAATCATATGAACTAACTAGAAGGCCAAGCTATTGGAATGAAAAAGTGAACAAGCTACTGGATTTGATCTCTCTACTGTCAAGAATATCAAACTATAACCTAGGGAGTCATATATAGTTGGAACAGGAATTACTGCAAGAATACTCTAAAGATACTATAGTCAGATTAAACCAAGAGGTTCTTTTGCAGTTGCTAAAATTATAATTGATGTAGAAGTAATCAACATAGATTATACTGGTAAAATCAAGATAGTAGTTATCAACTGATATTGATTTAATATAGCTAAACTTTATGGAGAAGACTGAGTTGTGCAGTTAATAATTATATCTATCTGGACTGGTAAGGTGGTAAAGGTGACTAACCTCAAAGAAATAGCTAGAGGAGATAAGAGATTTAGATTAACTAAAGTTAATATTATAAAATTTATAATAAACCTCAAATATGTACCTAAGTCAGCAAATAAGAAAGCTTATACATTCAAAGAACAACTTAGCAAAGAAAAGAAGAAGGAATTGAAATCACTCATCAATAAATATCATGATATCTTTACAACAACTTTTGAAAAGATCAACTTGAAGCTACTGAAGTACTTTCATCATATTAATATCTAAGGGTACCTACTGATCAAATATACACCATACTAAATACCACCTGCTTATATCAAATGGCAACAAGAAGAAATCAATGATATAGTCAAAGAAAGAATGGTAGCTGAAATAGATAGCCTATAAGGATTTCCAAATATTATCATACTTAAGAAAGAATTAGAAGCCAGAATCTTTACTCCAAGAATATATACTGATTTCAGAAAGTTTAATAATATCACCAAGGGAGATGTCTTTCCAATACTGAGAATCAATGATATCTTTTCGAAAATACTGGTCTATACAAGTCTTTATACTACTCTCGACATAACTAGTAGGTACTATCAGATAGGACTTGATAAAGAATTACAGAAAATTGCATCATTTGTAATATTGCAAGGCTATTAGAAATATTTACAAATACTATTTGGACTTGAGAATACTCTAGCAAGCTTTCAGAAGATGATAACCAAGATATTTGGAGATCTTGTCAGAAAAATGCTACTGATCTATATCAATAATATCACAATATTTATAGTGATACTTCTAGATTATATTAAAGTACTATATGAAGTGTTTAACCAAATGAGGACTGAAGATCTTTATTTAAAACTGAAAAAGTACATGTTTGCTGTTAAAAAAGTTACAATGCTTGGATACATTATTGACAAAGAAGAAATTCAAACTGATCTAGCTAAAGTAGAAGCTATTACCAAATTTAAACAACTTATAAACTAAATAGAGATGTATACCTTTTTGGGATTAGTCTTGTACTACTACTGATATATATAAAATTTTGTAAGTCTAGCTAAACCCATATGCAACTCTTACAAAAAGCTATAATTGAATAGAAATTGATAAAGAATAAAGTAAACTAGAGTAGGAAGCACTTAACATATTGAAGAAAGCTCTAGCAACCATATCTGTATTGGTGAAACCAAACTAGACCAAGCTCTTCAAGTTGTATATAGATGCAAATGTAGTAGGAGTAGGTATAATCCTTTTCCAAAATGATACTAAAGATCTAGAATAAATAATTTATTATACAAGCAGAGGAACCTATAGTGCCAAAAAGAATTACAAATCAACTAAATTTGAGTGTCTTACAGTTGTATAGGTAGTTAAGTGGTTTAGGTATTATCTTATTAAATAACATTTTGAAGTTATCACAGACTATTCAGTGCTTAAATAGTTATTTAACAAATCCAATTGAAGTAGAATATATGTATATTGAATTATGACACTTTAAGAATATAACTTCATAGTAAAGTTTAGAAAAGGGAAAATGAACCAAAATACCAATGCACTCAGTAGAATGCTATTATCAGATGCTCAAGGTAGGGTGCAACAATAAATACAACATTATACTACAATTTGGTGATTTGGTTGATAAGAAGAGAAATTAGAAAAGATATGGAGGAGTAGATAAAGAACATTTTATTAACTATAGGAAGACAGTATGAAATTCAAAACAATTTATTATATTATAAAAAGAAGGAGTGTATTATTTCAGTAATTCAAGAGAAGGATGTATCAAACATTTTATTATTAGCATATAATTATCTGTTATCTAGATATATAAGCTAGAATAATACTTTATATCAACTTAGAAATATAGTATAATAGCCCAGAATGCAAGATGACATAACTATTTATATATGAAACTGCTAAAAATAAGCAAGAGCAAAAGATATACCTTAAGCTACTTCTACAACCATTAAGGCTAAGCTATTTTCATATATTGGGATAGATGTCATAGGACCCATACCAGTAACATTAATAAGAAAAAGATATATTATTTTAGCAGTCAATTTCTTTATAAAATATCTAAAGACAATAGCAGTTGAAGATATAGATATACAAATAGTAGCCAAGTTTCTATATACTGATATTATCTACAGGTATAGAGTACTAAAGAAAATAACCAGCAACTGAGGTACAGAGTTTCTGAATGAGCTAATCAGAGAACTTAAACAGACTTACTATATCAAGCATATCCAAATAACATTGTACTACCTACAAGAAAACAATCAAACTGAGTATACCAACCAGATGATTAAGAATGTTCTGATGAAGATTATCAATTAAAAAGCATCATAGGACTAGTATCTTGATAGCACTCTTTTTGCAGTCTAAACCATTTGTCAGATATTAGTAAAGTTCAGCCTCTTTGAACTTATATATAGGAGATTACCAAACCAAGAGTTTTACTATTCTAAAAAAGATATTGGAACATATAATAATTATTTATAGGCTTATATTACATGAGATACTAGTAGGTTACAATTAATCTGAAAGAAGGCATCCATGTTTATTGATAAGGTGTAGGAGAGATAATGAATAAACCAAAATAAGAAAGTAAACGTAACTTCCTTACATATTGGAGATTAAGTTCTTATATACTGAAATATTGTAGAATTATCATGGTCAGCTAAATTACAACTGAAATAAGAAGAACTATACTATATATAAACTGTAAAAGAAAGTACAATTTAGCTTAGAAGACTCAACAGTTCCATCCTCCCTACTTCAGTTCATCAAAGCAAAACTAAGATCTACTATGACCAAAAAGCAAAGCCCAAGGAAGGACATAGAAAAAGCTATAAAAGAAGCTCTGATAAGAGGATCCGAGACTATCGACTGAATACCCCTCAACCAAAAGGAAGACTCTAAAAAACTCCTATCACTTAGTCAACAGTACTATGAATAGTTATGCCATTAAAGCTGAGTGACTAATGCTACAATTCAGTTTTACTAAAGTTAGGTTCATAACTTATACCAATAGAATCAAAGATAAGAGACCATACTGTCTAGGTTTGAAAAAGAGATAGTTGACAGAATTTATGCACTCTTTTTGGGTTACAAATAGATTCTTGCTAGCTTTTACAGAAAAACTATTAATATTGTGAAGCTTACTTATGTAAAGATTGCTCAAATCTGCTAAGCTGTTGAAAATGAGATTACATTGCTTTTATCTAGTCTTGAGGATAAGTCTTTCCCAGTTGAGCCCTCAGATATGACAGCTAACCCCCAAACTGTTTGATTTTTACAAACTTACTACTATGCCTAATTTAGTTATAGTTATCTTCTGCTTTTAAATATTTGTACTATATGACTATATCCACAGCTGCAAGCCACCTACTTTTGTAGTAAGGATACTATAAAAGATATTGTGACGGACTAAAATATATTAACGGCGAAATACTCAGAGTTGAGCAGATGTAGAAAATATGCTTTAGGGGTCTTAGCGGATTATGCGGTAATGGCTTTGAAGGGTGGGGGTGACTAGCAGGAAAGTGTATTATATAGTGAATGTAATGTAATAAGCTTTGTATAATAATAAACTTCTCTCTCTTTAACTATTGCTTAGTCCCAGACTAAGGCTTCAGTATCCCTTGGGTTGTCTGTAAGAAGCTTCCTTAGCTTGTTGCAGTCCGAATTTTATTGATAATTACGAGAGGGGTATTTATACAAATTGCTAAGTAATAAAATAATAGAATAATAAGGTGGCATGATGAGCTAAAAATAAAGGGGGTGAACGCTCGTTCAGAATCTAAACTGTCGTTCAGAATCTAAACGCTCGTTCAGAATCTAAACTGTCATTCAGAATCTAAACGGTCGTTGGTCCGCGGAATTATACAATTCGCGATTTGGAAATTGATAATACAAATGTAGGAATATACTACTCTAACTAAGAAATATACTAAGTAAAGTAGTGCTGCGGCACAAATACGTTTTTGAGCAATTTAACGTAATAAAAATATTTCCGTCATAATATATGCTACCTATTATAGTAGTAAGGATACTACAAAAGATATATGCTACCTACTATAGTAGTGAGGATACTACTCTAATGATTATATAATTCACAATGATTAAATTATTATCTTTGTAGTAAAGCTATTTGTATTTTCTTTAATTTTATATAAATATCCTCTCTATTTCTTTTTAATAAATCAGTTTGCATAGAGTCTTAGAATATCTTAATATCAGTCATAGTAAAGTCTAAAGAGTATAGCATATTTAGCTATAGTAAGAATATATAAAGAGAGATATTATATCTATAATTCTGAGTATTCTCAACAAATGTATAAACAATTGGTTATTAATATATTTATCATAATAAGGTATAAGACTTGATAAAGCTTTTGCTGATAGAAAGAGATAATATAGATTAATATATAATACTTATTGAAAATTTTTTTATTGAGCTTTAATCTATACTCTTACTTTTTTTTATTTTATCTATATTGTGACGGCCAACCCTCAACTTGACTGATTTTCACAAATTTTATACTATACTTGATTTAGGAGTTACCGTAACATCCTGTACCCTTCTATTTTTAGTTAGTGTTGTTTTTAGCGAGTGATCTCGCCACCAGCGACGAATGTAGTTTTTAGCGACCGATCTCATTTTTATCGACAAAATATTATTCGCAGTTATCAAGTCATATTTGTAGTGAAGTCTTTATTATTTTGTTTATTCAGTTCTAGCAAATTTGTATAAATATCCCCTCTATTTCTATCTGAATAAATCAGTTTGCACAGAGTCTTGGAATATCTCAATATCAGTCGTAGTAAAGCCTGAAGAGCACAGCACGAAGCTGTAGTAAGGATACGCAAAGGGAGATATTGTGTCCATAATTCTGAGCATTCTCACTTGGTACATACGAACGAACGAACGACCGGTTATTAGTACATTTGTCACATCTTGGTGCTAACTGGCAGGAGAGTTATCAAAAGACCAACTCTCATATCCTCATTCAAGCAGGACCAAACTACCCCTTCAAGTAACGACAGCGTACCTATAGCGGAAGACAGCATCATTCAAAACAGATCACCGAAGGACACCCCCACTTTTTATACGAAGAAGATCACCGAATAGCTCTAGCTCCGAGGAAGAAGAATTCATTACACTTGACTCTTTGGATGGCAATTATAGCGAGACAAGAGAATCTATTACCTCCCTTACAGTACATGACGGGTTATCATCAAATGACAAATCAGCTATCGATTTTAGTGATGACCTACAAGCATTATTTTACGAATCATCTGACGACGAAACAAACGACGAACCAGAAAACAACATATACAAAATGACAGAAAGACCACTGACCTTCACTGGTTATGTACCAGCCGAATCAGTAATTAAGTTCATCAAAGATTTGCAGATTTACAACACGATCCGGCAGTTCAACAACGTTGCAAAAGTGAACGTCCTAGAAGCAGTTTTATGAGGGCCCACCAAAATCGCATATGATGCTGCAATACTCGCTACGGCAGCAAATGGAGGATTTAATAGAGGAGCAGGGGGGGCAAATGCAGAAGCCGATGCCCTAGTAACCTTTACCAATGCCATCGCATGGTTAAGAGAAACCTACCATACTGCCGACATACAGCAAAGCATAAAGGATCAACTAGCATCAATGTACCAAAGAATAAACGAAAGCCCTCTCGCCTTCCACACAAAGATATGATATGCAGTGGACCTTGCGGGATATCCGGCAGCCAACCAAGATCTCATCATAGAGCAATCCTTTATGAACAGACTTCACTGGGAAATCACCCTCCAAGTATGCTCTAGCCCGGTTGGACTAAATCATATATAAAAAGTGGATTATGCGCAGAGATATTAGGCCACACGAAACCCGGGTCAAGATATAATGCAGTAAATTTTACCAGACAATCTTCAAGAAACCCATACTGCACTAGCAGTTATACCTACTATCGTACCAACAACAGTCAACTGGAGGGCAGCTTCACAAAAAGATCCAGCCATGGACGATCTCATTGAACAAATGAGCAAGATGACTGCGTATATATCAGACCTTAAAAGACAGATCGATGCACAACGACCAGTCCAACGATTTATGGCAAATCCAACCCCTGCGACAGGATCAAATGCATATCCGATTGGTAATTCAAGGTGCTTCAGATGTAACCAAGATGGGCATATTTCAAGAGATTGCATACAACCCGACACGAGAATATGCAAGAGATGCGGAGAAAAAGAGCACTATGCTTCAAGGTGTATGACGGAAATGAGTAGAATCACCCAACCAAGAACCCAAGGACGAACCCAGATAAATGTTGTCACCTTTGAAGAAGAAGATTTTGAGAGTGAAGACAAGTATAGCCAGGTGGAAGCATTCCCGGCTACACAAGAAAAATGAAAACCCGGACGTCCCAAAAAGGCAGGATCTCCCTATACAACAAAAACTCCACAGGTAGCATAATGAACATAGGAAGGAGAATTCGATGGTGACAAACAAGACGAGCTCTTCGAAGAAGAAGTAAACCGAATTATCTGAGAAGATACGCCAATGTCTGAAGCACCTGCGAGTGAAGGAAACAAGGAATGAAAATTGCGAAAATCTAAGAAATATAGCTTAGATGTATGGAAAGAAATGGAGAACATGACCATTCTGGTCAAAATAGGACAACTCGCTGAATTCCCAACCTTCCGACAGCAAATCTGAAAAGGGATAAGTGATGCACAGCCTGGGTATGAAGTAGTAGAAATCAATGCAATGCAACAATCGGAAGATGACAAACCACAGAACTCATCGGCATACTCGCAATGTCAGATCGAGGAAATTACGATGCCATGCATTATTGATATAGGTGCTGGAGGGTGCATTATCAGCAAGACGATGCTCGACCGACTCAGGTGGCAGATTGAAGAAGCCACAACTATGACAATTGTAGTGGCAGATGGACATGTCGCAATACCACTCGGCAAGGTGCATGAATTACCGATCCGCTTTAGTAAACTTATCATCCCGGTATCAGCAATGGTAGTCGACACCATGTCCTATGACCTTGTCATCGGAAATAACTGGTTAAAGAAAGTACAGGCAGTAATCGACCTCAGTGCATGCAAAATGCGAATCACCTGGAAAGAACAACATTACAAAATATCTGTCGACTTAGAAAGAGGAGTCTGCCTGCAAATGATAGAAAGTGATGATGAGGACAAGCAAAAGGAATTCTTCATGATGCAGATCATACGAACTAACCAGCTGGCCAAACCCTTGGAATGAAAGAGCAAACAAGCCACTGGATTTGATCTTTCTACCGTCAAAGACATCGAATTGCAATCAGGAGAATCATGCATAGTTGGGACCGGAATCGCTGCGAAAATACCTCAAGGATATTACGGTTAAATTAAACCAAGAAGTTCTCTAGCAGTCACTGGAATTACGGTTGATGCAGGAGTTATCGACACAGATTATACAGGCGAAATCAAGATTATAGTTGTCAACTGACATTGATTCAACATAGCCAAACTCTATGGAGGAGACCGAATTGCACAGCTAATAATCATACCCATCTGGACAGGCAAAGCTGTGGAAGTAACTAACCTCGAAGAAACAACTAGAGGAGACAAAGGGTTCAGATCTACCAGAATGAATATCACAAAAATCATAATGGAACTTAAGTATGCACCCAAAACGGCGAATAAGAAGGCATATACCTTCGGAGAACAGCTCAACGAAGAAGAAAAGAAGGAGTTACAAGAACTCATCAATGAGTACTCTGACATATTTGCAACAACCTTCGAGGAGATCAATCTGAAACCGCCAAAGCATTTCTACTACATTAATGTCCAAGGGCACCCTCCAATCAAATGTACACCGTACCAGACACCACCTGTGTATATCGAATGGCAACAAAAAGAAATTGATGATATAGTAAAAGGAGGAATGGTCACCAAGACAGACAGCCTATGGGGATTTCCAAATGTTATCGCACTCAAGAAAGGATTGGAAGCCGGAACCTTTGCTCCAAGGATGTGTACCGATTTTAGGAAGCTAAATGATATCACTAAAGGAGATGCCTTTCTGATACCAAGAATTGATGACACCTTCTCAAAGATACCAATCTGCGCAAGCCTCTACACAACCCTCAATATGACTAGTGGGTATTATCAAATAGGACTTGATGAAGAATCACAGGAAATCGCTTCATTTGTAACCCCGCAAGGTCATTGGAAATATCTACAAATGCCATTCAGACTCAAGAATGCCCCAGCAAGCTTCTAGAAAATGATGACCAAGATATTCGGAGATCTTGTTGGAAAAACACTACTGGTGTACATTGACAACATTACGATATTCACAGTAACATTCCCAGACCACATCAAGGTACTACGTGAAGTATTCAACTGAATGAGAACCAAAGGTCTTTATTTAAAACCAAAGAAGTGTACTTTCGCTGTGGAAAAAGTTACGATGCTTGGACATATCATCAACAAAGAAGGAATCCAAACCGATCCAGCCAAAGTAGAAGCCGTCACCAAATTCAAACGACCTACAAGCCGAACAGAAATGCGCGCCTTCCTGGGACTAGCCTCGTACTACTGATGATATATATGCAATTTTGCAAGCTTAGCTGAACCCCTGTATGCAACTCTTACGAAAAGCTACAATTGGGTGGAAATTGATGAAGAACAAAGCGAACTCGAACAAGAAGCGCTCAATGCATTAAAGAAGGCTCTGGCAACTGCACCTGTACTAGCAAAACCAAATTGGATGAAGCTTTTTAAGCTTTATACTGATGTAAGTGCAATAGGAGTAGGAGCAATACTTTCGCAAGATGATACCAAAGGCTTAGAATGAGTAATTTATTACGCAAGCAGAGGAACATGCGGCGCGGAGAAGAATTATGAATCAACCAAATTGGAGTGCCTTGCAGTCATATGGGTAGTCAAGTAGTTCAGATATTACCTTATCGGATGACACTTCAAGGTCATCATGAACCATTCGGCACTTAAATGGTTGTTCAACAGACCCGATCCAAGTGGAATGTACGCACGGTAGATCATGATGCTGCAAGAATACAATTTCACAGTAAAGTTCAAAAAAGGAAAAACAAACCAAAACGCCGACGCACTCAGCAGAATGCCATTATTGGATGCCCAAGGCAGGGTACAGTAATGAATGCAACACTATACTATGATCTGGTGATTTGGTTGACGAGGAGGGAAATTAGAGAAGATATGGAGGATTGGATGAAGAACATTTTATTAACCACCGGTAGACAGTATGAAATTCAGAACAATTTATTATATCGTAAAAAGGAGAGATGCATTATTCCAGTAATTCAAGAGAAGGATGTATTAAACATTTTATTATTAGTATACAATCATCTATTATCTGGACACATAGGCCAGGACAATACTTTATACTGACTCAGGAGTTCAGCATAGTGGCCTGGAATGCAAGACAACATAACCAACTTTGTACGAAATTGCGACACATGCCAAAAACGAGCAAGAGCAAAGGACATGCCCTGAGCCACTTCTGCAACCATCAAGGCTGAGCCATTTTCACACATTGGGATAGATGTCATAGGACCTATACCAGTAACATTAACCAGAAAAAGATATATTATTTTAGCAGTAGATTTCTTTACAAAATATCTGGAGGCGGTAGTAGTTGAGGACACAGACATGCAGATAGTGGCCAAATTCTTGCATACCGACATTATTTGCCAATACGGAGTACTAAAAGAAATAACTAGTGACTGAGGCATGGAGTTTCTGAACAAACTAATTAGGAAACTCGAGCAAACTTACTATATCAAGCATATCCAGACAACATCGTACCACCCACAAGGAAATGGTCAAACTGAACGCATCAACCAGACAGTCAAGAATATCTTGGCAAAAATTATCGATCAAGAAGCAACATGGGATCATTACCTCAATAGTGCTCTTTTTGCGGTTCGAACCATTTGCTAGATATCAACAAAGTTTAGCCCCTTTGAGCTTGTGTATGGGAGACTACCAAACCGAGAATTCTATCACCCCAAAAAAGATAATGGAATGTATGATGATTGCTTGTGGGCTTATGTCGCATGAGATATCAGCAGATTATAATTAATCTGAAAGAAGGTATCCATGTTCATCAACAAGGTGCAAGAGAAACAATGGATGAACCAAAACAAGAAGGCAAATACAACCCCCTTGCATATCAGAGATCAAGTCCTCATATACCAAAACATTGTAGAATCATCATGGTCAGCTAAATTACAACTGAAGTGGGAAGGACCATACTACGTATAGGCTATAAAAGAAAGCACAATTTGGCTTAGGAGACTTAATGGTTCTATTCTCCTCACCCTAGTCCACTGGAGCAAAATTAAGATATACCATGCCGAACAGATGCAACCACAGAAAGAATGTAGAAAAAGCAATCAAGGAGGCCCTGATGAGGGAACCAGACTCAATCAACCTAGTTCCCCTAGACGAAGAGGAAGACCCCGAAAAACTCCTCATTCTGACGTGACAGTATTATGAATGGCTATGTAATCAAAGCCGAGTCACTGACGTTATAATCAGGTTCCATCAAGGACATGCTTGCTATCTTCGATGCCGTTTATAGAAACAGGAGATGTCATTGTCAAAATTCGAAAAAGACATAGCCGACAGAACCTACGTGCTCTTTCTCGGATACAAATAGGTTTTATCTAAGTTCTATGGAAAAACTATTGACATCATCAAACTTACATATGCGGAAATTGCTCAAATCCATCAGGCCATCGAGAATGAAATTACTATACTTTTATCTAGTCTCGAGGGTGAGACATTCCTAGTTGAGCCCCCAGATATGATGGCCGACCCTCAACTTGACTGATTTTCACGAATTTTGTACTATGCTTGATTTAGGAGTTACCATAACATCCTGTACCCTTCTATTTTTGGTTAGTGTCATTTTTAGTGAGTGATCTCGCCACCAGCAATGAATGTAGTTTTTAGTGACCGATCTCATTTTTATCGACAAAATATTATTTGCAGTTATCGAGTTATACTTGTAGCAAAGTCTTTATTATTTATTCATTCAGTTCTAGCAAATTTATATAAATACCCCCTCTATTTCTATCTGAATAAATCAGTTTGCACAGAGTCTTGGAATATCTCAATATCAGTCGTAGTAAAGCCTGAAGAGCACAGCATGAAGCTGTAGTAAGGATATGCAAAGGGAGATATTACGTCCATAATTCTGAGCATTCTCACTTGGTACATATGAACAAACGAATGACCGGTTATTGGTACATTTGTCACAATATTCTAAACTGCATTAGGAAACTATTTTCAGTTCATAGTCTATAACTAGCATCTATACTTATAGGCTATTTACAGGCTGTTTGCAGGCTGTTCTAGCCAGTTTATAGTTTACAATATTGTTCTAGAGGTATTCATAGTTTGTAATATTGTTCTAGTAAAATTCTAGAGTAGTTTACAGCTGTTTGTCAATAATAGTTTATAGTCTATAACTAGCATCTATATCTGTAGCTATTTTGTTCATAGCTCTTAGTAAAATAGTTTGCAGCTCTTAGTAAAATAGTTCATAAATTAATTAACTATTTTTCTGATATGAGGCTATGAGATAAGGTCTATGAAACTGTAGACTAAGATAAAATGAATATAGTAACTAGTCTTATATTAGCAATACTGATAGACTAATATAGATAGACTAATTTTTTTCTTTTTCTTCTAGTAACTAATTCTAGAAACTATAATAAAGATATATAATAAGAATTATTAACTTAAATTCAAATTTAATTTAAAAATATAATATACAAATAAGAGTAATATATATCTCTATTGTGGCGGACTAAAATATATTAACGGTGAAATACTCGGAGTTGAGCAGGTGTAGAAAATATGTTTTTAGGGGTCTTAGTGGGTTATGCGGTAGCGGCTTTGAAGGGTGGTGGACTGGTAGGAAAGTGTATTATATAGTAAATGTAATGTAATAAGCTTTGTCACAAATAAACTTCTCTTGTTTTGAGTCCCTTGACTCTCTCTAACTATTGCTTAGTCCCAGACTAAGGCTTCTTCTACAAAGTCTATTTAGACTTTGCAGGATTATCCCTTGAGTTATCTGTAAGAAGCTTTCTTAGCTTGTTGCAGTCCAAATTTTATTGATAATTGCGAGTAGATATTTATAAAAAATTACAAATTGAAGGGAGTGCCATATGGGTGGCTGTCCAAAATTCCCGATATAAATTGATTGGCTAGAATATAATAAAATGATATATCAGGTTATAATGTAATTGGATAGTGAAATAATATATTGGATCGAAATACTATTTTAGGTTATAATGTCATTATAGATCTCAATAACATTGCGGGTCTCAATGTTATTGCAAGTCACATGATTGTGATCTCACATAATAAAAATTCTCTTTGCCACATCTCCTCTCTGTGTGAGAAATTGCATCTACGCATATTTTCTTACATATAACTAAATCCATGTTGTCATCGTTCAGCATCTTTGGCAGTGGCGGAGGGGGGGGCATCATCTCTAGGGCATTGGCTATTTATATGAGAGAAGCTAATAAAATAAGCTCCTTTGATTGTAAGTTGGGTATAAGTCTCTGAAATTGGTCGTACGTGCAATCTGGGTGGGTGTAGCAAAGTCAGTCACTAGGTCTTCAGTTAAATCTGTCAGTTAAATTTGTCAAAGTCATCCAAAAATATAAGAAAATACTACTCTTGATAAGGATAATACTAAGTAAAGAAGTGGCTCATCATGTTTCTATGAACAAACGACTCTGGGATATTTCAAATAAATAATAAAGGGGATAATAATAAAATACAGATACCCTAATAAATAAAATAAGTATCTATTGAAGATCACTAAATAAAATAATAATAAGGTAATAATGTCTGATCTGAATAAAATACTGAACTGAACTGATAAATGAAATATGTCAGAGGAAAATGGAAATAAATATGTCAGGGAAAATGGAAAGAAATACATCAGGGAAAATGGAAATCGATCGAATGCATTATTGTTCAATGCAATAATAATAAAAAGGAGATAAAATCGATCAGATGCATCATTGTTTGATGCAATAACAATAGAATAGAGGTCAATTGAAAATAAAATAAATGAAATAATAATAATTGTTTGATAAATAAAATAACTGATGTAACTGTGACGACTGAATAAAATAGACTCCAGGTCAAAATAAAAAAAAAAAGGAATATATAACTGAAAACTGTGCTTGCTCTTCCTTTTTCAAAATCTCCTAAATCTTCCTCATGTTGTTCTCCGCATTGATTCGTCTGTCTGTATGTGTGTCTGTCTGAGGTATACAGTCGTTCTAGATTCTGTCATTCATGGCTTGCTTGTCTCTCTCGTTTTGGTCATTCTGACTTTCTTTCATTTTCTTCCTTTTTTTTTTTTCGCAAAGATCTTGCTAGAATTCTCAAGGATCTCTCCACGTGATGCACGTGTGAGTCATTCTGCTGATTTCGGTATGTAACTCAAGATTTTACCATATGCAGTAGTCGCGGTGTATTCCTTCATTCCTTGTGTGATTCGAGTATGTGATTCATTTTATTTATCCACGAAGCTTGTTTTTCAGGTGCAAGCTGATTTGTCAAGTCTATTTTTCTCCATTCTAACTCTCAAGTCATTTGGTCATTTGGTTATTCGGGCATGGATCAGGTCCTTGATCAGGTGTCCTAGCTTCATTCGTGATGAGCACATTTGATGCTGACAATCTGAACTGATTTGTCAGTCGTTCACTAGGGTTATTGGCAGAATGAGATGAGTGATTCGTGTGTGTGTATGCGCGTGTCAGGCTGTCTGAATGCTGCAGTTGTCAGTCTTGCTGAATCTCGCCATGAAGTGTCAATCATGAGGTCTTGGGGCGTGGGATTTGCACATGATTCCATTTCTGGTGACTTGCTTTCTTTTGGCAATTTGTTTCTTGGCTAGGGGTCTCATCATGTGTCTTGCTTTTGTTGTCCAGATTCATCTGCTCTCTTCGACAAGGGTTGTTTTGCTTGGGTCAGCAATGAGGTGTCTCTCCAAATGAGGTCTCTCTAGCATGTGGGTAAGTTCTTGGGGTCTCATCAAGATTTGGGGTACATGCTCGGGTGGTCATTCATGTGTGATTTTGGTGGGTATAAGAATGGGGTCCTGACATCTTTATCTTACAACTCCGAACTTCAAAAGTCTTCTAAATCACACACTACTCCTTTCTCCTATACTTCCATTATGACTTCGCAGTACCAACAATATCCAGTTACTTCTGTTCTTGGCAAGCATTGCTGGGATGACAATGATAGCGAGGTTGTCTGTGAAACTCCTTCCAGTCAATGGCTTTTAGATATAGCAGATTCTGAGGATGTTGACCATCCTCCCAAGTATCGATGGGTTGGTAAGTTGCGTGAGATATCTGTGATTGATCAGAAGTGTCTTTGATCATTATTGATTTCTTTTCCTATGATTATGTAATTTAAACTTTTAGCATCTCTGGCTACTTCTGAGGATGGTGAGGTCATCTGCGAAACTCCTTCAGGGTTTTGGGATGAAGCAGCCTGGTATTATGAACCAGACTTGACTCCTAGTCCTGTAGTGAGTTCAGATTTTGAACATGAAGAAGAGGAGGAAGAAGAGGTCAAAGCAGCTATTGCAGCGAGTCTTGATTTTGACGATAACGATGACGATAATGGTGTGGCAACTCAGCTGCTCCCAGTTGACGAGGGCTTTGATGCAAATGCAATGCTATATTCTGGTAGGTACTGCAGTAGGCAGGAATCTTCCTGAAGTATTTTCATTTACTGACAGTTTTCTTCTGCTATGTTTTTCTTATATAATTAGAACTGTCTCAGAATCTGGCGACTTCTGAAGGATATTCGGATTCTTTTGACAGTCAAGTCTTGGATTCAATAAATTCAAGTATTCTGGTCTCAACTCCTGGATCATCGAGTCCTTTGAGGTTATCAGATAAGGAGAATGAATCTCCTGAAGTTGATGATGGGTAAGTATCTTCTTCTTCAATAATTTCGTCAGGATTGAGAATTTCTATTAATTTTCTATACAAATCTCTTCATCAGGGACAAGAGTGAAGTTCCTGGGTCTGATTCGGATAGATTTCGGACACCAGTAAGGGTTATCCGAAGCTGGTACACTCCAAGGAGTCCTTCTCTTGTTCGTGCTGTTCTGTTTGATTCTGCTGTTATTCTATTTGATTCTGATAAGGAGAGCGACGAGTTCCCAGAGGTTGATCAAGTTAGTTACTCATCCAAGTAAGTAATATGATTCTGCTGTATTTTTCGAGAGAGAGATTTCCTAATGAATTCCTATAGGATTCTCATAATTAATAAATGTTCAATAATTGTTCTTCTTCTGTCTAGGAGTCAACCTAAGTAGATGGCCATCCATTGCTTTTGTCTTCCTCCAAGGGTTTCTACGAGGTATGTCCATCTGTCTGTCAATTGTTTTAGTGTCCAATGTCTTTTGCTTCATTGCAATGTCTATTCCACTCCATTCAGGCTTATCATGTCCGGGACCTGATCTAGTCAGTGATTCAAGGATATATGTTCTGTCAAACTATATGCCGAATGTCTCTTGATGTTGATAAATATTTTTCTCCTGCGATTGTAGGTCCAATCGTCATTTGATCATTTTATTCTTCCTCCAGGGCAGGCATTGGTGGTCCTTATGGTCATTTCCTATAGTGCATACCAGGGGGTGCTGGCTTTGAGGTAGTTATAATTTTTCATCAGTTCAGTCAAGTGCTGATTCGGTGATAAAAGTCTGTTCAACTAACATTTTATAAATGTCTTTTCTCAAAGTTGCTTATCTTTCAAAGTTCACCTGCTTTTGAATTCATTTACTTCTTCATTGCTGTAGAGTCTTTCACCAAGGGTTGGCAAGCTTTTATCAAGCAATATAGATGACTGAAATCTGGTTGGATGGGTGGTCTTCCGATGATTTCCTGCCAGTCGGCACCAATTGTGGTGGGCTAAAATATATTAATGGTGAAATACTCGGAGTTGAGCAGGTGCAGAAAATATGTTTTTAGAGATCTTAGCGAGTTATACAGTAGCGGCTTTGAAGAGTGGTGGACTAGTAGGAAAGTGTATTATATAGTGAATGTAATGTAATAAGCTTTGTCACAAATAAACTTCTCTTGTTTTGAGTCCCTTGACTCTCTCTAACTATTGCTTAGTCCCAGACTAAGGCTTCTTCTACAAAGTCTATTTAGACTTTGCAGGATTATCCCTTAGGTTGTCTGTAAGAAGCTTTCTTAGCTTGTTGCAGTCTGAATTTTATTGATAATTGTGAGCAGATATTTATAAGAAATTACAAATTGAAGGGAGTACCATATGGGTGGCTGCCTAAAATTCCCAGTACAAATTGATTGGCTAGAATATAATAAAATGATATATCAGGTTATAATGTAATTGGATGGTGAAATAATATATCGGATCAAAATACTATTTTAGGTTATAATGTCATTGTAGATCTCAATAACATTGTAGGTCTCAATATTATTGCAGGTTACATGATTGTAATCTCATGTAATAAAAATTCTCTCCACCACACTATATATTATATTTTTATACTCAGAATGATAATAAATAATTTATTAGATAATAATACAGCTAAGAATAAAATACATGACAGTATTATGAAATTATAAAAGGCTATATTTCAGTACTAATACTATAAAAAACATATTCACTCTTATTTTATTATAAATCTTATATTTCTTTTATATAAAATACTATAATAATAAAAGTCTAAATAATTGTCAAGCTTTATATCTAGAAACTACTTAACTATATTCTTATAAGAGAGTAATAATAAAGAACTAAATAGCTAAAAAGATCTCTCTCAAGAGGTACATCAGACTTTGTATAAGTGAATAAAACCTTTTTACTAGTATTTGGTTAGTAGATAACAGAATCATAGCCTATAAAATATTTTATCATCTCTATAAAGTAATAGTATTTAAAATTATATATCTAGAGTAGTGAACTGTTAGTAATATTTTAACTCAATATTATTATAATACTAAATAGTATAAATATTATTAATAATAGTATTGTACTAAATAGACTTTTTTAACCTCTCATTGCTTAGTGTAATAAATATACTAATAACTGGTTATTCTACATGCATTTCATTAGGAAACTATTTTCAGTTTGTAGTCTATAACTAGCATCTGTACTTATAGACTGTTCATAGGCTGTTCACAGGCTGTTCTAGCTAGTTCATAGTTTGCAATATTGTTCTAGTAGAGTTCTAGGATAGTTTGCAGCTGTTCTCAGCTGTTTGCCAATAATAGTTCATAGTTTATAACTAGTATCTATGTTCATAGCTATTTTGTTTATAGCTCTTAATAAAATAGTTTGCAGCTCTTAGTAAAATAGTTTGTAGATTAATTAACTATTTTTCTGATATTACTAAGAATACTCAGAATGTCAAATTCAATATCTCCATTTGTATATCCTTACTGCCAGCTATATGCTATACTATTTAAGCTTTATTATAACTAATATTAAGATATTCCAAGACTCTATGCAAATTGATTTATTTAGATAGAAATAAAGAGAGTATTTATATAAAATTGAAAGACTAAAAAGACTTTGCTATAAAGATAATAATTTGGTTATTACAAATTATATAATACTACTAAAGTAGTATTCTTACTGCTGTAGTGGTTGATATATATCTTTTGTAATGTCCTTATCACTAAAGTAAGTGACTTATAGCTATGGATATAGTTATATAGTATAAATAATCAAACGCAAAAGGTAACTATAACTAAATTAGACATAGTGGCAAATTCTCAAAATTTTAGATAAATTTGAAGTCAGCTATTATATCTGGGGGCTCAACTAGGAAAGACTCATTCTCGAGACTAGATAAAAGTAAGATAATCTTATTTTTAATAGATTGGTAAATTTGAGTGATCTCTATATAAGTAAGTTTTGTGATATTAATAGTTTTTCCATAAAAGCTAGCAAGAACTCATTTGTAATCCAAAAAGAGTATATAAATTTTGTTAACTATCTCTTTTTTGAACTTAGACAGTATAGTCTCTTACCTTTAGTTTTGTTAGTATAAGTTATAGACCTAACCTTGATGAAACTAAATTATAGTATTAGTCACTTAGTTTTAATAGTATAATCATTCATAATACTGTTAGCTAAGTGACAGGAGTTTTTTAGAGTCTTTTTCTTAATCGAGGGGTATCTAGATAATGACTTCAGATCCTCTTATCAGTGCTTTCTTTATAACTTTTTCCACATCCTTCCTTGGGCTTCATTTGTTAGTTATAATAGATTTTAGTCTTGCTTCAATGGACCAGTGTAGAGAGAATAGTCTTTTAAGCCAAATTATACTTTTTTTTATAGCTTGTACATAGTTTAGTCCCTCCTATTTCAGTTGTAATTTAGCTAACTATAATAATTTTACAATATTCTAATATATGAGAACTTGATCTCTGATATACAAAAGAGTTATATTTACCTTCTTATTTTGGTTCATCTATTGTCTCTCCTATATCTTGTCAATAAATACAGATACCTTCTTTTAGATTAATTGTAATCTACTGATATCTTGTGCAATATAAACCTATAAATGATCATCATATATTTTGATATCTTTTTCTAGATAGTGAAACTCTTGATTTGGCAATCTCCTATATATAAGTTCAAAGAGACTAAACTTTGCTAATGCTTGACAAATAGTTCAGACTACGAAAAGGGCACTATTAAGATAATAGTCTCATGATGCTTCTTGATTGATAATCTTTGCCAAAACATTCTTAACTATCTGGTTAGTACACTCAGTTTGACCATTTCCTTATAGGTAATATAATGTTATTCAGATGTACTTGATATAGTAAGTCTATTTAAGTTTCTTAATCAGCTTATTTAGAAACTCTATACCTCAGTTACTAGTTATTTTCTTTAGTATTTTATGTCTACAAATAATATTAGTATATAGGAATTTAGCTACTGTTTATATATCTGTATCTTCAACTGCTATTGCCTTTAGATATTTTGTAAAGAAATCAACTGCTAAAATAATATATCTTTTTTCTATTAATATTACTAGCATGGGTCCCATAATGTCTATCTCAATATGTGAAAATAGCTCAGCCTTGATAGTTACAGAAGTAGCTTAGAGCATATCTTTGCTCTTGCTCATTTCTGATATATATTATAGTTTAATATAAAGTTAGTTATATTATCTTGTATTCTGGACTACTATGCTGAATTTTTAAGTCAATATAAAGTATTATCTTAGTCTATATATCCAGATAACAGATAATTATATATTAATGATAAAATGTTTAATATATCTTTCTCCTGAATTACTGAAATAATATATTCCTCCTTTTTATAATATAATAAATTATTCTGAATTTTATACTATCTGTCTGCAGTTAATAAAATATTCTTTATCCAATTCTTTATATCTTTTCTAATTTCTCTTCTTGTTAACCAAATCACCAAATTATAGTATAGTATTATATTTATTATTATATCCTATCTTAGGCATCTAATAATAGCATTCTGCTGAGTATATTAACATTTTGATTTTTCTTTTCTTTTCTAAATTTCATTATAAAGTTATATTCTTGGAGTATCATAATCCAATATATATATATATTCTGCTTAGATTGGGTCTGTTAAATAGCTATTTAAGTACTGAATGATCTATAATAACTTCAAAATGTTATCTAATAAGATAATATCTAAACTACTTGACTGCCTATATAACTGTAAGATACTTCAATTTTGTTGATTCATAATTCTTCTCAGCACTGTAGATTTCTCAGCTTATATAACAAATTACTTGTTTCAGGCCTTTGATATCATCTTACAAGAGGATTGCACTTACTTTGATCACACTTGTATTTATATATAACTTGAAAAGCTTTGTTCAATTTGGTTTTACCAGTACTAGTATACATAGTTACCAATGCTTTCTTTAATGTATTGAGTGCCTTTTGCTCAAGTTTGCTTTATTCTTCATTGATTTCTATCTAGTTATAGCTTTTTATCAAGGTTGTATACAAGGGTTTCGCCAGATTTATAAAGTTTTAAATATATCAATGATAGTATAAGGCTAATCCTAAAAAGGTATACATCTCTATTTGATTTGTAAGTTATTTGAATTTGGTAATAGCTTCCACTTTGGCTAAATTACTTTGAATTCCTTTTTATTAATAATATGTCTAAGTATTATAACTTTTTTGGTAGCAAATGTATACTTCTTTGGTTTCAAATAAAAACCCTTAATCCTTATTTAGTTAAACACTTCATATAGTATATTAATGTGATTCAGAAATGTCACTATAAATATCATAATATTGTCAATATAAACCAGTAGTGTTTTTTCAATAAGGTCTCTAAATATCTTGGTTATTATCTTCTAAAAACTTGCTAGAGTATTCTTGAGTCTAAACAATATTTATAAATATTTCTAATGATCTTGCAGTGTTACAAATGAGGTGATTTCTTGTAATTCTTTATCAAGTCCTATCTGATAATATCTGCTAGTCATGTTGAGTATAGTGTAGAGGCTTGTATAGACTAGTATTTTTGAAAAGGTATTATTGATTCTTGGTATCGGAAAGGCATTTCTCTTGGTAATATCATTAAGCTTTCTAAAATTGATATACATTCTAGGAGCAAAGATTCTAGCTTCTAATCCTTTTTTTAATATAATAATATTTAAGAATCTCTATAGGCTGTTTGTATTAGCTGCTATTCCTCCTTTAACCATATTATTAATTTCTTCTTATTGCTATTTGATATAAGTAGGTAATATTTAGTATAATGTATATTTAATTGGTGGATACTCTTGGATATTAATATAATGGAAATGCTTTGGCAGCTTCAAGTTAATCTCCTTGAAAGTCATTGCAAAGATGTTAGAATATTTATTAATGAGTCCCTTAAATTCTTTCTTTTATTCTTCACTAAGTTGTTCTTCAAATATATAAGCCTTCTTGTTTGCTATCTTGAGTATATATTTGAGATCTATTATGATTTTTGCAATGTTAACTCCAGTTGATCTGAATCTTCTATCTTCTCTAACTGTTTTTTTGAGGTTGGTTATCTCTACTGATTTGCTAATTCAAATGGGTATGATTATTAACTATATAACTCAGTCTTCTCTATAAAGTTTGGTTATATTGAATCAATATTAGTTAATAACTATAATCTTAATTTCACCTATATAATTTGTATCAATTACTCCTGCATCAATTGTAATTCTAGTAACTGCAAGAGAGCTTCTTGATTTGATCTGATTATAGTATCCTTGAGATATTTTTATAGCAATTTCTGTTCTAACTATATATAATTTCCTGAGTTGCAGTTCAATGTTCTTAATAGTAAGAGATCAAATCTAGTAGTTTGTTTACTTTTTCATTCTAATAGCTTAGCTCTTTGGTTGGTCTATATAATTTGTATTATGAAGAATTTCTTCTATTTATCTTTGTTATCAATTTCTATTATTTGTAGATGAACTCCTCTTTCTAAGTTAATAGGTATTTTATAGTAATGTTTTTTTTTAAGTGATTCACATTTTGTATATATTGAGGTCAATTATTGCTTGCACCTTCTTCAACTAGTTATTTTCAATAACAAGATCATAAAACATAGTATTAACTACCATTGCTAATACTAGAATAATAAGTTTGCTGAAGTAAATAGATAATTTATATACTTTGCCAAGTAGTATTATAATATGTCCATCTGCTACTACAATCATTATAGTTATAACTTCTTTAATCTACTATCCAAGTTAGTTAAGTATTATTTTGCTAATAATACATTCTCTAGTATCTGTATTGATGATGTATAGTATTGTAATTTCCTCAATCTAATATTGTAAATATGTCAAGAAGTTCTGTAGTTCATTATCCTCTGATTACTATGCTACATTGATCTCTACCACTTTATATCTAAGTTATATATTACTTATCTCTTTTTGGATTTGCTATCAAAATGTTAGAAATTTAGCAAGTTGTTCTATTTTGACTAAGATTATCATATCCTCCATTTTCTTTCATATATTTAGACTATATTTCTTAGATTTTCATAACTTGTATTTCTTGTTTCCTTCACTTACAGATACCTTAAACATCAGCATATCTTCTCAGATAATGCAGTTAACTTCTTTTTCAAAAAGCTCATCTTGTTTGTTACTATTGAACTTGCATTTTTATATTCATTATACTACTTATGGGGTTTTTATTATAGAAAAATCTTGCTTTCTTAGGATGTTTGGGTTTTCATTTCTCTTATATAGCTAGAAATATCTCTATTTGATTGTATTCATCTTCACTGTTAAGGTTTTCTTCTTTAAAGATAACAACATTTATTTGGGTTTGTTCTTGAGTTCCTGATTGGACAATCCTGCTTATTTCTATTATACATTTAGAAGCATAGTACTCTTTTTCTTTGTATCTATAAAAAAAAATGGTTAATTAATCTACAAACTATTTTACTAAGAGCTGCAAACTATTTTACTAAGAGCTATAAACAAAATAGCTACAAATATAGATATTAGTCATAAACTATAAACTATTATTGGCAAACAGCTATGAATTACTTTAGAACTCTACTAGAATAATATTACAAACTATAAACACCTCTAGAACAATATCATGAATCACAAACTAGCTAGAACAGCCTGCAAACAGCTTATGAACAGCCTATGAGTATAGATGCTAATTATAGACTATAAACTGAAAATAGTTTCCTAATAAGCTATTAAAATATATTCTCACTATTCTACCAAAAAAGAATAATACTTACCACTTTAGTACTTTAAAAGGTTGGGTTAGATTAGATTAGAGTTATAATCTAAGCTTAATCTGACTTATTGATTTTATAATCTAACTTAATCTATAAAATTTATAATCTAACTCTAACTTAACCCATGGACTTATAACCTAACCTAACCTAACTTGAGTTATATTATTTAGATAAATAAATAGATAGATAGGTAAATAGATAGATAAATAAGTAAATAGATAGATAGATAAATAGATATATAGATAGATAGATAGATAGATAGATAAAAAAAAGAATAGATAAATAAATAGATAAATAAATAAATAAATACATTAGAAAAATAGTTAATTAATCTATGAACTATTTTACTAAGAGCTGTGAACTATTTTACTAAGAGTTACAAACAAAATAGCTATAAATATAAATACTAGTCATAGACTATAAACTAATATTGGTGAACTGCGAACTACTCTAGAACTTTGCTAGAACAATATCACAAATCATGAACATCTCTAGAACAATATTACAAACTATAAACTAGCTAGAACAGCCTGCAAACAGCCTGTGAACAGCCTATGAGTATAGATATTAGTCATAGACTATGAACTGAAAATAGTTTCCTAATATAGATAAATAAATAGATAAATAAATAAATAGATAGATAAATAGATAGATAAATAGATAAATAGATAGATAGAACCTACAAGCTATCTGCAAGCTACTCCTAAGCTCTATAAGTGATATATGTTGAAATTATTAGTTTATTATATCTCTCCCATCAATGATCGATCATACATTACTCAATTGTGGCTTAGACGATCTTTGTTTGTATCAACCAATCATATTTTAGCATTAATAAATACACGCATATTAGCTTCATAAGCCAGTGCACTCTTTACTCCAAACACACATTCAAAGATCAAATTTCAACAGGTTATGAGCCCCGAGCCACTCGAATTGCAGCTCAACAACCTGAGATCTATACAATCATAGCAATTACAACTGTGATTACAGTAAGCGTTTATTTAACATTGTAAATAACGCGTCAAACAATGTGATAAACAATGCAACAAATGACACCATGATAAAGCAATACGATAAACAACATGTAATGATATAGCATTCAATGACACAATGAAATGGACAACCTATACATATCATCGTCAGTAACAAGATCGACAAAATTGTGATCTAAATTAAAAACAGACAACAGATATCAGCCCCCTGATGATGACAACAAAGGATTGGATGGCAACCATCAGAGCAATATAGGATTTAGCCTTGATCGACAGGAACAGATGGCTATAATGATCAGAAATCAAGAAGATAAATTAGATATGCTGACAACTCTATTAGGCGAATTAATAGCAAAAATCGACAAAACAAATGCATCACCCAGCATACCAACCAATCAGAATGCAGCTACAGAAGGCAACACGCCACAAATACAAATATAATCACCATCACTAACAACATCAACAAAGCTTAATGATCTGGCGAAGGAGTACCTAAGATCAATCAACAAATTCAATGGGTCAGGAGGCACACCTAGATTGTTTAATTACTTTGATACTATAGAGCAATTTATCACTAACGCTGATCTATCAGTACAAAAGGAGGAAGTTAATGCAATGATCAGTAAAATTACAGGCAATGCTAGAATGTAGCTACGGAGGCATGTGAACACATTAGGAGAATTTGATTTATAGAATGAGCTTAAAGAGGCTATGATGCAAAAATATACATCAATAGAACAATTGTTACGAATGCGTGATAAGCTTGCGATGATGAAGCAAAAAGGATTGATCAAAGATTATAATGACACATTCAACTGAATTATGGTACAAATCGAAGACATAACCGATACAGAAGCTATACTGCAATATCTCCGGGGTCTAAGCCCCAGGTACTGGAAATTAATACTTGTGCAGGAGAATATGCCGACAATGTTGGAGGCTTTATAACTTGCATGCATCAGGTTCGACCTGGATAACAAGCAGAGGTGCAACGAAGCCCACATAACAGACCGAGGCAGCTATCAAGGTAGCTACTGAGGTGGTGGTTGTGACAACCGAGGCGGAAGCACCAGATGAGGCCAAGGCTATAACAACGATAATGGAAACAATCGAGAAGGTCATCATAATGACTGAGGTAGTGATCGTGGAGCCCATCGAGGTGGGAATTTTCAGGGATATCCTCAGAAATATTACATCTGTGAGAGAGAATACAGAATATTTCAATGCAACAAATTCAATGATTAGGTAAAAACAGAAAAAGAAAAGGCTAAACTGAGAGCCAAAGCAAATCTGGCAATTGGCACCATCATCGATTCAGGCACCACGCAACATATGTTTAACCAATAGGAGATTTTTGAGATGGTAGCTGAGCATGACGGCTTGGTCATGTGTGCAGAGAACAAGAAGCTATGCGTGACGCACATTGGGACGATTGAGCTCGACAACAAGCTGAAATTATAGGATATTTTATATGTACTGGAAATCACCAGAAATTTAATATCTGTGTGGGCATTAACATGTGATGAAAATGACATAACCTTCAAAAGCGATGGATCAGTAATTAAAATCAGCACAGATCATGAGGAAATCAAAATTGGACAAGCTGATGGTGACCTATTTCATTTATCGACATCACCAGAGCTACTAGAAGCAATTATCACTGATTCCAAGATTGATGACTATACATTATAGTATCATCGGCTGGACCACCTAGGCCGAAATACTCTGCAATCAATTAACAAATTTGTCACAGGGCTCGGAGATGTGCGGTTGTCGACCAGACAAATCGAAATATGCACCAAGTGTAAACATGTGAAGTTATACTACAAGCCTTTCGAACATGTGAAAAATCAATTGATGAAGCCTATCAGAAGGGTACACTCAGATCTGTGTAGGCCGATGCCCACATCATTAGTCAATGGAGTGAAATATATATTAACATTCATTGATGATGCCACTCACTATGTCACAACATTTTATTAATAACAAAAGTGATATATTTAATCGATTCTGAGCATTTAAGGCATTCACCAAAACGCAATCGGGCCGAAAACTGAAGATTCTCCAGTCCAATAGAGGGGGAGAGTAGGTAAACACCAAGATGCACGAATTTTTAATCAAAAACAGAATTCATCATGAAATGATAACGCCGGACACACCACAACAAAATGGTGTTACCGAACAATATAACCAGACATTGATGAAGTTGATCTGGACCGTTAAAATCACTGCTGGCATACCTGACAAACTTTGGGCTGAACATGCTGCAAGTGCTATATATTTATGTAACTGATTGCCAACATGAGCCAATAAGGAGAGTGCTTCACCATTTGAATTATGGCATAGTTACAAGCCTGATATCAGTAACTTATGCATCATATAGGCTGATGCATATATGTATATTCGCAAAGGAAAAAGGTTGAAACTAGTGCCCTAATTCAAAAAGCTTAAAATAATTGGCTATTATGACAAAAAGAAGGTATACAGGCTCTGGGATCCAACTAATAGGAAGATAGAGATTAGCCACGATGTCACATTTGATGAATCTATTATATTAAAATTCCTAACAATCGTCACTCTAGAAGATCAAGAATATATCATTGAAGTGATCATTGGAGAATGCAAGATTGATGAAAAAAGGCAATATCTGGTTAAATGGCTAGGCTATGACAATGATGACGACAATACCTGGGAGCCAATCGAACAATTGATAGACACTGAAGCTCTATAAATTTGGCAAGATTGCATGCCAGAAGCTAATTTAATTGAATCGACCGATGACTCAATGACCTACAAGGAAGCAATTTCTCTGCCTGATGCAAAGCTTTGGCAGGAAGCAATCAATTAAAA
Source organism: Endogone sp. FLAS-F59071 (assembly GCA_003990785.1). Taxonomy (NCBI): domain Eukaryota; kingdom Fungi; phylum Mucoromycota; class Endogonomycetes; order Endogonales; family Endogonaceae; genus Endogone; species Endogone sp. FLAS-F59071. The sequence continues at coordinate 39,262 of RBNK01000011.1, read as the reverse complement.
GCTTAAATCACTTAAGAATAATGATACGTGGATAATTGTACCTGAGGTACCTGCAGGATGCAAGCCGATTGGATGCAGATAGGTATTTAAAAAGAAGCTCAACACTGATGGATCAGTTGCCAGATATAAGGTGAGACTAGTTACTAAGGGATATTTACAACAGCAAGGAATTGATTATGATGAAACATTTGCTCCCATGGCAAAATTCAAATTGATCAGGGCACTCTTATCAATCGGTGCAGTCCTAAACTTAGAAATTCACCAAATGGATATAAAAACTATATTCCTGAATGGCGATCTTGATAAGGAGATCTACATGATGATACCTGAAGGAATTGACCAATCGGAGCTGTCACCGAGAGCTGTGTGTAAGCTCAATTGATTATTGTATAGACTAAAACAATCACCTCGTACGTATGTGGAATTAGAAGATCAACAACTACCTCAGCCAATCAAATTTTATAAGACTATAATCAGATCACAGCATTTATCTAAGAAGAAGACAAGATGATCAATTGCTGATAATTATTATCATATATATCGACAATCTACTAATTCTAGCTGATTTGATGGAAACAATGAACAAATTCAAGGCAGAGCTTAGCAACACATTTGATATGATAGACTGTGGTGAAATTAAACATTTTCTGGGTATTTGAATCATATATAATCGAAAAACACATACAATCACAATTGATCAAAGTCACTTTGCTAATCAAATCATTACAAGGTTTAACATGATGGATGCCAAGCCAATCAGTACACCCCTTGATCTATCCATTCAACTCAAAGTTGAAGGGGGAAAATCCACAGACCAAAATCTATTCAGACAAATGATTGATAGTATAATATATCTAATGATCAGGACAAGACCTGATCTAGCTGCTGCTATTAGCATCATCAGTCAATTTTCGGCCAATTCAATGCAAGAACATCACCACGCCCTCAAACGATTATTAAGATATATTAAAGGAACAGCCAATTATAAGCTGTGCCTTGGACGTGATCAGGATCTAAGACTGATTGGTTTCAGTGATGCCAACTGGGGAGGAGACATTAATACACGACAATAAACTATGGGCTATATTTTCAACTTATCAGGAGAAGCCATCAGCTGGTCAAGCAAACACCAACCAACCATTACCCTATTAACAACTGAAGCAGAATATATGGCATTAGCATATGCAACAAAAGAAGCTATTTAGCTATGCACCCTATTGGATGAGCTAGGATATTTACCGAATTGTGCGACAACCTTATTTGAAGACAACCAATCAGCAATCGCCCTTGCCAAAAACCTAATTAATCATGCTCGATCAAAGCATATCGACATTTAGTACCACTTTATTCGAGAGAAAGTTGAATCAAAGGTGATAGATATCGTTTATATGGCAACAGATGAAATGATTGCTGATGCATTAACTAAGCCACTTGCACAACCCAGACTTGAAATGTTGATCACAAAAATGGGCTTATATAACTAACCTTTTTTTAAAAAACTTTTATGTTCTTTATCATATCATTCTTATCACTCAAGTAGTATCTTACATATAGTTATTTGTAGTAAATGTACTTTATGGATACCATTCATGATGTATAGTTGAACATTTTTTATTTTTATTTTTATTTTTATTTTTATCGAGATATGTCAAGCAGGGAGAGTGTTGAAATTATTAGCTTATTATATCTCTCCCATTAATAATCAATCATACGTCACTCAATTGTAGCTTAGATGATCTTTGTTTGTATTAACTAATCATATTTTAGCATTAATAAATACACACATATTGGCTTCATAAGCCAGTGTACTCTTTACTCCAAACACACATTCAAAGATCAAATTTCAACAATATAAACAAGCTCTATAAGTTATAAGTAAGCTATATAAACTATCTATAAGCTATTTATAATATCAGAAAAATGGTTAATTAATCCATAAACTATTTTACTAAGAGCTGTAAACTATTTTACTAAGAGCTATGAACAAAATAGCTATAGATATAGATACTAGTTATAGACTATAAACTATTATTAGTAAACAGCCACGAACTACTCTAGAACTCCACTAGAATAATATCATAAACTACAAACACTTCTAGAATAATATTATAAACTATAAACTAGCTAGAACAGCCTATGAACAGCCTGAGAATAGCCTATAAGTATAGATACTAGTTATAGACTATAACTGAAAATAGTTTCCTAATATAACTCTATAAGTAAGCTATATAAGCTACCTATAAGTAAACTATATAAGCTATCAATAAGCTATCTGTAAACTATCTGCAAGCTTTGTAAGCTATGCAAGCAAGCTTTGCAAGCTATAAGTAAGCTATATAAGCTATTTATAAGCTATTATAATAGAATATTTAGTAATAACACTAATTTTGATTATATAAGATCACAGTCACCTGACCCTTAGTATTATTAAGACTTTTAGTATTATTAAGACCCTTAGTGTTATTGAGATCCATCATATCACTATAACCTAAAATAGTATTTCAATCTGATATATTATTTTACAACTCAATTATATTATAACTTGATATAATATTTTATTTTAGCTTAGCCAATCAATTTATACTAGAAGTTTTAGACAGCCACCTGTATAGCACTCCCTTCTATTTGTAATTTCTTATAAATATCTCTTTTGCAATTATCAATAAAATTTAGACTGCAACAAGTTAAGAAAGCTTATAATAGACAACTCAAGGAATACTAAAGCTTTATTTAAAGAGTAAGTAATTAGAATAGTTTTAAGATTCTAACAGATATACTTTTATTCAATTAATTGCATTTATTCTTACTAGTTAATACTTATACAGATATATAACCTCCTTCTTAAGATGCTATTATATAATCTACTAAGACTCCTAAAATATATTTTCTGCACTTGCTCAATTTTGAGTATTTTACCATTAATATATTTTAGTCTACTATACTATTTACAAGCTTTACAAGCTATATAAGATATCTACAAGTAAGCTATATAAGTTACCTACAAGTAAGCTATGTAAGCTATCTATAAGTAAGCTCTACAAGTTATAAGCTATATAAGCTATCTGTAAGCTATTTATAAGCTCTACAATATTAGAAAAATAGTTAATTAATCTATGAACTATTTTACTAAGAGCTGTAAACTATTTTACTAAGAGCTATAAACAAAATAGCTATAAACATAGATGCTAGTTATAGACTATAAACTATTATTAGTAAACAGCTATGAACTATTCTAGAACTCTGCTAGAACAATATTATAAATCACAAACACCTCTAAAACAATATTATAAACTATGAACTAGCTAGAACAGCCTGTGAACAGCTTATGAACAGCTTACAAGTATAGATACTAGTTATAGGCTACAAACTGAAAATAGTTTTCTAATAAAGTAAGCTCTATAAACTATCTGCAAGTAAGCTATATAAGCTATCAGTAAGCTACTTACTATACAAGTAAGCTCTATAAGCTATAATTAAGCTATATAAGCTTAGTGATAACTTAGATAATCTAGGTTAGATTAAGTTAAGTTATAGTTATGAACTTAATCTAGTAAGTTAGCATTAGAAAAATAGTTTTAGTTCTATAGATGTTCTAGAGTTGTTTATACCTATTCTAGCCTATTACACATTCAATTGTGAACAGCAACTAAACAGTAACCAAACAGCAATATAAACTATTATATAAGTATAAATACTAGTCATAAACTATGAACTATTATTAGCGAACTAAATATCTATAAGTATAAATGTTAGTCCCAAACTATAAATTAAAATTAGTAAACTAAATGAATATATCTATAAGTATAAATACTAATTGCAGACTATGAAGTAACTATTCACAAATAGAACAGTTATATAAACAATATTAGAATAGATTATAAAAAAGATATAAGTATAAATAATTTTGTTTTATTACTTGTTATGCTAATATTTTACTACATATTTCTATTTGATATTGCTAGAACTACTTTTTTCTAAATTATTCTAAATATTTTATTACTTTCCATTATTGCTATTATTCTCTCTCTCCATTGTTCTAGGTAGTACTAAATCTAGCTTCAAGAGTATGTTAGGAATCTCTAAAGGTAATTCACTAATATCATCATTATCAGATTGTTGCCCAGAGTTCCTGAATTTAAACTTCTAAGCTAAGTTTTGAATCTAGGCTGAAGTGATGTGATCTTTAATCTTGTTCACTATCTCAACTCATTTGAGATATATTTTCTTATATTCTTTCTCATTAAAAGTTCATAAATAAGATTCAGGTTATATAATATATTCAAGCTGAATATATAATTAGAAAAGATAAAGATATAATTAGAAAAGAGTTTGTGAAATAAGTTTTTATAAAATATCAAAAATGTTGATAGAAAAATACTCATAAATATAGTAATAACTACAAGTGTATAATGATTAATATTCTTGTCAGGCTTTACTACTTTGATGAACTGTAGTTTCTTGCTGAATAGCAAGTAATATAGATATCATTTGATATAGTTGCTGGTAAAAGGATTTACGTATATGATTGGTCAATACAAACAAAGATTATCTAAGCTACAATTGAGTGATGTACAATCAATCATTGATGGGAGAGAGAGATATAATAAGCTAATAATTTCAACAAGAACCCACACCCCTATACTAATAGCACTGAAGAAAATTATAACATCTTCTGGAAAAACTACCAATATGTTGGTAATGGGAAGTTCTGGGGAGATAAGAAAAGATATAATCAAGGAGCATATTGAGATAAAATCTATCTGTAAGATCTTTGGACCATTCATAACTCATCTACTATAGATGGCAAAGGATGTGACCAGCTTACAATAGCATTTAGTAAGAACTGGCTGATATTAAAGAAAGAAGATAGGAAGATGAAGAAGAAAATTAGAAGAATCATCAAATAATAAATACTTATTGTGACAGAACATTTTGTGACGATACACAATTTGATCATGTGAAATTACAAGTCATGTGACTCTCAACAACATTGAGACTTGTAGCATTGTTGAGACCTGTAGCATTGTTGAGATCCGCAATAACACTATAGCCTAAAATAGTATTTCGATCTGATATATTATTTCATCACCCAATTACATTATAACCTGATATATCATTTATTATATCTTAGCCAATCAATTTGTACCTTATATTTAGCCAAGCCAATCAGAAATTCAAGTAGTAACCTGGGTAGCTGCCCGTATAGTACCTTGTAATTTCTTATAAATACCCCTCTCGCAATTATCAATAAAATTCGGACTGCAACAAGCTAAGGAAGCTTATGACAGACAACCCAAGGGATACTGAAGCCTTACTCAAGGAGTAAGCAATTGGATAGTTTTCGAGATTCTAACAGATATACTTTATTCAATTGATCACACTTAATTCTTGCTAGTTAACACCTACATCGACACATACCCTTCTTAAGACGCTACCACATAAACCGCTAAGACCCCTGAAACATATTTCCTGCACCTGCTCAATTCAGAGTATTTCGCCATTAATATATTTTAGTCCGTCACAATTGGTGCCGACTGGCAGGAAATCAATCGACATATCAACCGATTTGTTATCTATATTGCATAACCGAACTTGCCGAAACCCATAGTGGAAGACAAAAGCAAGAACGGCACTACCACCACCACCGACCATATTACAACAACTACCTAGGAGAAGACCTTAAGAAGACGAAGAAACCATGACAGACAGACTACCTACCTTTTACGGATACACCAAGGAATATGTTCGAGAATTCCTAGATGATTTAGAAAGCTACTTCGCAGCCAAAGGAACAGTCAGCACCTGATGGTTACCTATCCTGGCCGCCCAACTTAGAGGACCTGCAAGAGAAGCATATCGTGTGGCCCTAATGGATGTAGCAGCCACTGGACTAGGAGGATTAATCCTCATAGCTACAGCAGCAGCTGGAAATAACCCCCCTGCTACAACATTAGCCACTGCTCATTGGGATGTTACAAGAGCTTGGTTAGAAGAGAAGTATTTCACCAAACAGAAGTGAGAATCGATCAAAGAACAGCTATTCAACATGAAGATGTCAATCAATCAATGCCCGGAAGATTGGGTTAATACCATCGATCAGTATATACAACTCTGTGGAAAAACCAGCCCGGTTGTACGAGAAATGGTGTTCATGAATGGCTTACCCGCAGATATCTAACGCCATATCAAGAGGTTTGGCCCTTGAAATATGGAAGAGAAAGTTAGGATGGCACAGGCCTTTTGGGATACCGAAGCAGGACATTCAGCATCCCTATATGACAAGTTACCACAAGACTTACGCAGGAAATTCAGCACTGGAATACCCATAGTTCAAATGGTATCAGCATCAACCGAACCACCCAAGGAGGACACTATCAAACCAACAGTCATAGCAAAAATGGGGAAGACAACTCATGAGGATGAAATGGAAAAGATTACCAAGATGTTCTCAGAAATGACAGTGCATATAGCTGACCTCGAAGCTAAGGTGATCCACCAGAACAGACAACCGAGAGGAACCTTCATAGCCGAAGAATGCAACAGGACCAAAATGAATTGTTTCCTCTGTGGAAGACAGGGTCACTTTGCCAAGAATTGCCGAACTAGGAGTTAGAAGGAAGGATGAGAGAGAGAAGAAGTAAAGAAGGCTGACCATGCCAACGTAGTGCAAGAAATCGAAGAAGAAGATGAAGAATTTGACAAAGAATACCTGGAGGCCTACTCTGTTGAAGCAGCCAGCCGCACTACCACAAGGAAGACTCCCTACCCAAAAAGGAAACCCACTCAGGAACCCGAAGTTGTCATTGAAAAGCCTAAGAAGCCAACACAAAGGCAACAATTGAATGAGGATCAATGGGACAAAGCCTTCAAACAGATAATGCAACCTGGCGAGATAGTTACTTCGACCACCAGAGATGAAGAAATGACAGATCAGGAAGAAAACAAGGAGAAGAAGCCTAGGAAGGTTAGGGAATTCGAGTACGACCCATAGAAGGATATTGCTAGTCAGAAGGCAAACATTACCTTCAAACAACTCTTCCAGATTGCACCATCAACAAAGCAGAAGGTGAAAATGCAGATTACCAAAACCAAACCAACCATCCAATTCGAGGAAGTTAATACCACCGAAGAACAAGAGGAGCAAACCTATACCTCATCCACCTATGCACAATGCAACATTGGAGGATTAGCATGCTCAGTCATTATTGACACTGGAGCAGAAGTTAGCATTATCACCAAGCATTTCCTAGACCGCCTGGGATGGGATATTGATGAACCTGCCACCTCTACTTTGGTCGTCGCAAGTGGGAAAAGCAGCATACCCCTAGGAGTACTCCGAGAAGTACCGGTCCAGTTTGGAACAGAAATTATACCCGTCAGAATGGTGGTCACTGATGCACAATCCTACAATGCTGTCTTAGGCAACAGCTGGTTAAAGAAAGCTAAAGCCCGAATTGACTTGGATGCACAAAGGTTAATCTTCGTCAACCATGGAAGAAAGTTCAGTGTACCTTTGGATATTCAGAAAGGAGTAGTACCGAAACTTACTTAGAGGCCGGAAGACGAAAGTGATACAGATGAAGGAATAACCCTCGGACAGGCGCACCTCAATTTGGTGGAAGAAGAAGAAGCAAATGTAGTGATCAATAGTGAATACCACCGCCTAATGCCTTTGGAGAAGAACCAGTTGATTGAGTATAACATGAGGAATACCAGATGTCCATTCTGTGAGCAATGCATCTATTGCGCCAAGATGATATGCACTTGCAGTGATACAAAGTTGATACCTGACCAAGATACCTTGGAGATGCACTTACTGACAGAAAAGAAGATCAGGAAACCAAGATTGTCACAGACCCACCGAAGGACTCCACCCTCAATGAATCATGGATCATATGATGGAAGAAACCCTCATCCATTTACAGACAACACTGGAGAAGTATGGGATTGTTTCTGGACAAATATCGGACACATCGGCAAAGGATATCTTTGGGGAAATCGTAATGTCTACCTGCAAGGATGCTATTGGGATGAAGTCAATCCCTATGACCTTTGGGAATGTGAAAACTGGGTCAGATATCCAGACGAACCGTATGACATCAACTACTACAGAACTTGAAAGGAACGTTATAATCGAGAACAAGAACAGATGATACCCAAAGAAATGAAGATGAGGAAGTACCTGAAGAATGGAGCAATGAAGTTTATACTACTTAGACAACCATTGAAATCAGAGCCCTGTTCCAGGAAGATAATGAAGATGATGGACCTATTCTGATTGAAGAAAGTGACTCAGACTCAGAAGAAGAAATCATCACACTGGAGGAAATAGTTCACCCCAACGAATGCATCAGTATGTGCTATTGGTGGTGGAAGGATTTGTGGCAAAACCTACCGCAAGACACAACTTATGAACAGTGGAGAGAACTGAAGATCCCTACCTTTGTTGAAGAAGTATTTATGGTTGAAGAAAAGGATATAGCAACTTGAGTCAAGAAACTGACAGAAAGCGCAATTATACCAAAGAGAAAAACTGAAGGAGCTGCAGGTTATGATCTATACGCAGATGAAGATTGCACCCTCGAACCAAAATCATCAGCCTTTGTAAAAACTGGAATTGCTATCGCCCTACCACCCGGACAGTGTGCGCAAGTATGGGCAAGAAGTGGACTCTACTGTAATTCTGGGATAGGAGCCTTCCCTGGATTAATAGATAAAGACTACAGAGGAGAAATTGAGGTTGGACTAGTTAACCACAACCACAGCCAATTCAAAGTCTACCAAGGCGATCGAATTGCTCAAATGGTAATTGTCAAGTGTGAACAGCAACCTTTGAAGGAAGTAGAAAACTTAGAAGAAACATGATGTGGAAGGAAAGGATTTGGATCAACTGGACAAGCAAATGTGATAATGGAAAGACTGGATGACCAGGAAAGCGCTAAAAAGCACATCTACTCCCTCAACGAAAACCTGTTACCGAACCAAAAGAAACAGTTGCAAGACCTACTGAAGGAGTATGAGAATATTATCGCAATCAGTTTCAAGGACCTACTGGACCAAGCCTTCTTCACGCACCATATTGATACAGGAGACGCCAAACTGATCAAACAGGCACCCTACAGATTGCCAGCCAACTATCATAACTTCGTACGAAAGCATGTTTGAGAGCTGTTGGAGTCAGGAGTGATTGTACAATCAAAGAGCCCTTGGGCATCACCTATCAGTATAGTACCAAAGAAGGATGAACAGAGAATGGTTATCGATTACCGCAAATTGAACTCAGTCACCAAGAAGCACGCATACCCAATCCCACACTCAGAAGACTTACAAAATATATTGAAAAAGGCGCAAATCTATTCAACCTTGGATCTATGGGCAGGATATAACCAAATCGGAATGACACCTGAAGCACAGGAGAAGTCAGCATTTGTTACACCATTTGGACAGTACAAATTTACAAGAATGTCCTTTGGACTTTGCAATGCACCCGCCACCTTCCAGGCTGCAATGAACGAGATCTTCTACAACTTGATTGGACATGGAGTAATTGTGTACATCGACGACATCAACATTTATGCAGAAAACTTTGCAGAACACATAGTAATCCTGAAGGAAGTATTTGAACGACTCAGAAAGCATGGACTAAGGATCAAGCCAACAAAATGCTACTTTGGATAGAAGAAAATCGAATACCTTGGATTTATAATCGATGGAGGAGAAATCCACCCAGACCCAAAGAAGACCGAAATCGTCAAAGCCTTCCCAACCCCACAAGACAAAATGGCCTTACGAGGATTCTTAGGACTGGTCCAGTTCTATAAAAGGTTTATCCCTGGTTACTCTGAAATTGCTGCACCCCTGCACATGTTGCAAAGAAAAGGAAGAGCATGGGAATGGACATCAACTGTACAGACAGCCTTCAACCTAATCAAGGAAGCACTTACCCACGCACCAGTTATGGCAAGACCGGATCTCACAAAAGTATTCAAGCTGTATACGGATGCATCATCATTTGGACTCGGAGCAATTTTAGTGCAAGATGACAAAGATGGAGAACATGTGATTGCTTATGCAGGATGAGCCACCCATGGAGCAGAACCTTCCTATGGAGCCACCCAATTGGAATGTATAGCAGTCGTTTGGGCTGTACAACACTTTCACCACTTCCTGATTGGAAAACAGTTCACCCTGATAATAGACCACTCAGCTCTCAAATGGCTTTGGAACAAACCAAACCTGACAGGAATGTATGCATGATGGCTAACTATACTGCAGGAATATGACTTCATGACGCAATACAGAAAAGGACGGAATCATCAGAATGTGGACACCCTCTCATGCCTACCTCAATTTATCTGAGATCGACACCCTGAACCAAAAAGAATATACCTACCCAATGGATACTAAACTCTATAATGGATATTTGGATTATCTCAGTAACCTAACCTTTACTGGGACAACAAACGAAAACAATCAACGGCTTATATGGACAACAGCACTTAACTATTTTATCAAAAATAATATACTTTACCGATGACATAGAGGACAGATACGACTTGTAGTTCCTGAACATAAAAAGCAGATAGTACTTCAGGCCTCTCATGACCATCAGCTAGCAGGACACATGGGCGTAAACAATACATATCAGCGACTATCAGAAAAATATTATTGGAAGAACATGTACAAAGACATTAAAGAATATATCAGGAGATGCGACACTTGCCAGAAGAGGCGCCGAGGAAAGGAAGTCGAGACCTTACAACTGATTGTACCTGGAGAACCCTTCAAACATATTGGAATAGACATTGTTGGACCGCTACCAAGAACACTTAGAGGAAATCGATACATTATAGTAGCAGTAGATTACCTGACCAAGTACCCTGAAGCAAGAGCCTTGCCCCTTGCAGATGCCCTTAATATTGTATCTTTTATTTACGAAGATATTATCTGCCGCCATGGAATACCTTACGAAATGACCTCCGATCAAGGAACTGAATTCGTTAATGAATTCATACAGATATTGATACAACACTTCGGGATCCGCCAGATAAAGACTACTGCCTACCATCCCCAAGGAAATGGACTTACCGAACAGATGAATCAAACCATCAAAAACACAATTGCTAAAGTAGTACAATCACAAGGAGGAGATTGGGACTTGTACCTACCTTCTGCCTTATTTGCACTACGAACAATGAAACAGGAGATAACAAAGTTCACCCCTTTTGAGCTTGCTTATGGAAGGAAAGCTCATCAGCTGGTAGACCAAGTAATGACTACCCTGGAACCCAGCCACACCTCCTGGGAAAAGCAAATCGAGCATCGTGTAACAAAGGAAATTCAAGAATTACACAAAATCCGAAACAAGGCAAAAGAATTTATCGCCATTGCACAAGATCAACAAAAGAAGAATTACGACAAGAAATATAAGGAAACCGAGAAATTGAAGATTGGTGACCAGGTCTTACTATACCAGAACATAGTAGAGTCCTCATGGTTAGCAAAATTGGATCCAAAATGGGAAGGACCATACTATATCACCAGTATAAAAGGGACCATATATTAGTTATGAAAAACAATAGAAACAATCTTACCCTATACTGTCCACCGAAACTGCCTCAAGAAATATCATGCCCCATTGGAACAACTTCCATGAAGTCCGAGTCAGCCTGATCGAGGCCTACCGACATATAGAACCTCTGGAAGACCTTGAGGAGATAGAAGGATCGACCTTACAGAAGACCTGATCGATTGTACACAACATTCAAAGGAGGCAACACCTGGCACAAATTAATGAATGGAAGGAATACTACCGAATCGCACAACTCTGGGATGAAGAAGTTGAACATATCTGGAACCGGAAGGATAGAGAAATCTGTCAACGAGCCCTCAAAGGAGCACTCCCTGCCTATAATGCAAGAATGGCTGATCGGATTTATTAACTATTTAAGCACAAGCCTAGTGCTTTAAACTACTTTCAGTGCAGTACGCATCAACTGAATCAACTAATACAGAATGAAATAAAGGAGCTAGAGGAAGAGGTAAAACGGTTACAAAAAGATTTCTCCAAGTTAGAACTGTACCTTGAAGTCTAACTCACAGAAAGGAAGGAGATGTAATGGAACATTTTGTAACGACACACAATTTGATCATGTGAAATCACAAGTCATGTGACTCTCAACAATGTTGAGACTTGTAGCATTGTTGAGACCTGTAGCATTGTTGAGATCCGCAATAACACTATAGCCTAAAATAGTATTTCGATCTGATATATTATTTCGTCGCCCAATTACATTATAACCTGATATATCATTTATTATATCTTAGCCAATCAATTTGTACCTTATATTTAGCCAAGCCAATCAGAAATTCAAGTAGTAACCTGGGTAGCTGCCCATATAGCACCTTGTAATTTCTTATAAATACCCCTCTCGCAATTATCAATAAAATTCGGACTGCAACAAGCTAAGGAAGCTTATGACAGACAACCCAAGGGATACTGAAGCCTTACTCAAGGAGTAAGCAATTGGATAGTTTTTGAGATTCTAACAGATACACTTTATTCAATTGATCACACTTAATTCTTGCTAGTTAACACCTACATCGACACATACCCTTCTTAAAACACTACCGCATAAACCACTAAGACCCCTGAAACATATTTCCTGCACCTGCTCAATTCAGAGTATTTCGCCGTTAATATATTTTAGTCCATCACACTATATATAATGTAAGAAGCAAATGACAAAACCAACTTCCTAGTCAAAAAGAAGCATTCAGATGCTATAGTACCTATCAAAGGAATAGCAAACTCTACAGGATATAACATTTATACAAATAAAGATATACTGATCCTACCTGGATCAATTTTCCTAATCAAGACAGGAATTACTTTAAAACTATCAACTGGAACATATATATAAATTTTAGATAAAACTAGCAAAATCAAAGAAGAAATTTCAATCAAAGCAGGAGTTATTGATGCAGACTACACTTGTGAAATCATACTTGCAGTTTATAACTTATCAGCTTACTACAAATATCAAGTCATTAAAGGAGCTAAGTTTGTATAATTTATATTCATCAAACTTGATAATTTAGTAATAGCCAAAGTTGTAGAACAACTTCTGAAAACTGAATGTACTGCAGAAGTATTTGGATCAATAGATAAAAAGAAACCTACATTTACTAAGGATAAATGATAGTATCTGAAAATGGTATAAGGAATAGTACTATATAGATGCTGTCTTTATAGAAACAAAACTTACTGTGCAGATAATATTTAGAAATGCTGGAGCTGTATCAAAGAAAGAAAGAAATCACAAATTCAACAATTAGCAAAGGAAGAAGAAGTGAAACAAACATACAAGGCTATAAAACTACCAACTAAGAAAAGAAGACAAATTGGTCAATTGATAATACAACAGACATATAGTCTATTGAAGAAATAAAAGAAGAAGAAGTATAAGAAAAAGTAGAATATGAAACTTTATCTTTACTTAGAAAGAAAACAGAACTTTTTTTTTATAAAGAAATAATGAAAAATAAAATAGTCAATGTACTGATTAACAGTAGAGCAACATGCAATTTTATTACTCAACAATTAGCAGATCAACTTAAAGTAATCAAGTCATCTCAAAAAGCAATAATAATTATAGAAGTCACCAATGGAGAAATCCAACAAGTCACTCATACTGCTAAAAGCCTTCTATTCTCAATTGAATTATATCAGAATATATGGAACTTCAAGATTATAGATATGCTTAGACCAAGTATAGTATTTGGAAAAAGTTGGTTAGATTAAAAGAACCCTGACATCAACTGGCTAAGTGGAACTATAGAATTTACTTATTGAAATGAAGACATCAAGCTGGTCTCCAAATCTAGAAATGGCAAGATCTGACTTTACTTTGCCAAGAAATTCTACTAATACTTCAAAAAAGATAACATAGTATACTACTATATTATTACTAAAAAGGACATCACTAAAATTACTACTGAAACTGATATTGATATTAAAAGCCTAGACATATCTCTACAACCACTTATCACTAAATTTGCAGACTAATTCTTTATAAACTTATCTGAAGAACTATTACTAAAACAAAATATTGATCACCAAATTGAATTAATATCTGGTGTAGAACTACCATTCAAGAGAATTTATCAACTATCTAAACCTAATTTACAAGAACTTAAGAAGACTTTAGAAGAATTAATTAAATAAGGAACTATTCAACCTAGTTCATATTTATCAAAAAGAAGAATAGAATTAGAATATGCATTGACTATTAATAACTCAACAATATAACTACCAAGAACCAATATCTATTACTAAATATTATAAAATTATTTAATAGACTCAAAGGTGCAACTATATTTTCAGTTATTAACTTATGATCTGGATATTATCAGATTTACATTGTAGAAGAAGATATTCTGAAAACAGCATTCAAAACTTGATATAGATATTATAAATTTAAAGTCATATCTTTTAGACTAACAAATGCATCTGCAATATTCTAAGAACTGATGAATGATATATTCAGATCTCTAATTGATAAATTTATAGTTATTTATATTAATAACATACTGATTTATAATAAGATAAAAGAAGAACACTTATAACATCTCTATCAAGTACTAAAAATATTAAGGAAATACTAGCTATATACAAAACTTAGCAAGTGTAACTTTTTATAAAAAAAAAGTTACATACCTTAAATACTAAATCAATAAGCAAGAAATTTTAGTTAACTCTACAAAAATTGAAATAATCAAGAAATGAGAAAAACCAACAACAATTAAGAAAATACAATACTTCCTAGGACTCACAGAATATTACTAAAGGTTTATTAAGAATTATACAGGAATTATAATATACCTACAGGATCTGATAATTACAAATACAAATGTTAATCAAGAATAGGATAAAAACTATAACATAGCCTTTGAAACCTTGAAAGAAAAGTTAACAACTGTACCTGTTCTTAGAAGCCCAGATCAGAACCTATAATTCATAGTAATAACTAATGCCTCAGATTATACAATTGGAGTTGTACTCTTGTAAGAAGATCAATCTATTGCCTATTACTTAAGAAAAATGTCCTCTGCAGAAAGGAATTACTTTGTTTATAAAAAAGAATTACTTGTAATAATTAATATAATACAAGCTTAGAGAAACTACCTGATAGGTAATAAATTCTTGATCTATACTGATTATAAATCACTCAAATATCTGAACAAACAGCCAACTCTTTCTACTTGATAAATGTGATAGATAGACTACCTCAACAACTATCACTTCGAAATAATTTACAAACCTAGAAAGCTAAATGTTATAGCAGATGCATTATCTTGACAACAATAGAAGAAAGAATAAATCAAAGCCATCATTGAAATTATAGATAATTAGATACAAAAAATTCAAGAAGGAGTTCAAGTAGATAAAGAAATATAAAAAATTATAGATAAACTCAATACCAACCCAGATACTACAAATAAATTCAAGATTTGAAACAATAACCTTTATTATAAAGCTTGACTCTTTATATCTCCAAACCTTTATGTCAAGATTCTATAAGAACATCATAATATACCCTTAGTAGGATACTTTGGATTTGATAAAACATATAAAGCACTTACCAGAAACTTTTATTAATCGAAAATGTTTATAAACACCAAGAGCTTCATAGCTTTCTGTAATACTTGTCAATATAACAAAACACTTAGATAATCACCCACTGGATTATTATAACTATTACCTATATCTGCTGAGAAATAAAACCAAATTAATATGAATTTTATTATCTAACTACTAAAAACAATATCTAGAAAAGATACAGTAACCATCTTCATTAATTGACTTAGTAAACAAACTTCCTTCATTGTAAGCAAAATAACTAATACTATACCTGGTATAGTAAAAATATTTTTTGACAATATTTTTCACCTACATACACTACTATGAATTATTATCTACAACTGAGACCCAAAATTTATAAGTAATTTTTGGCAATTGCTATTCAAAATACTTGGAACAAAAATAGTACTATTAACTGTATTTTACCCACAGATTGATAGACAAACAGAATACATGAATTAGACATTAGAACAAATGCTTAGAATCTATGTCAACTATCAACAGAATAACTAGGATATGTTGAAATTATTAGCTTATTATATCTCTCTTATCGACGATCAATGTACGTCACTCAATTGCAGCTTAGATGATCTTTGTTTGTATCGACCAATCATATTTTAGCATTAATAAATACATGCATATTGGCTTCATAAGCCAGTGCGCTCTTTACTTCAAACACACATTCGAAGATCAATTTCAACAGGTTATGAGCCCCGAGCCACTCGAATTGTAGCTCGACAACCTGAGATCTATGCAATCATAGTATCTATGTAATCATAGCAATTACAACTGCGATTACAGTAAGCGTTTATTTAACATTATAAACAATGTATCAAACAATGCGATAAATAACGTGACAAATAACACCACAATAAAGCAACGTGATAAACAACATATAATGACATAGCATTCAACAACACAATGAAATGAACAACCTATATACATTGTTATCAGCAACAAGATCGACAAGATTGCAGTCTAAATCAAAAACAGATAACAGATATCAAACCCTTAATGACAATGAAGGATTGGATAGCAACCATCAGAGCAATATAGGATTTAGCCTTGATTGACAGGAACAGATGGCTACAATGATCAGAAATCAGGAAGATAAATTAGATACACTGACAACCTTATTGGGTGAATTGATGGCAAAAATCGACAAAACAAACGCATTACCCAGTGCACCAACTAATCAGAATGCAGCTACAGAAGGCAACATGTCACAAATACAAATATAATCACCATCACCAACAATATCAACAAAGCTTAATGATCTGGCGAAGGAGTACCTGAGATTGATCAACAAATTTGATGGGTCAGGTGGTACACCCAGATTGTTTGATTACTTTGATGCCGTAGAGCAATTTATCACCAGTGCCGATCTATCAGTATAAAAGGAGAAAGTCAACGCAGTGATCAGTAAAATTACAGGCAATACTAGAATGTGGTTACAGAGGCATGTGAACATATCGGGAGAATTTGATTTGTAGAATGAGCTTAAAGAGGCTATGACACAAAAATACGCACCAATGGAACAATTATTATGAATGCGCGATAAGCTTGCGATGATGAAGCAAAAGGGATCGATCAAAGATTATAATAATGCATTCAACCGAATTATGGCGTAAATCGAAGACATGACTGATACAGAAGCTATACTGCAATATCTCTGGGGTCTAAGCCCCAGGTACTGGGAATTAATACTTGCATGGGAGAATATGCCGACAACGCTGGAGGCTTTACAACTCGCATGCATCAGATTCGACCTGGATAGTAAACAAAGATGTGACAAAGCTCATGTGACTGACCAAGGTGGCTACCAAGGTGGCTACCGAGGCAATTACTGAGGTAGCAGTCATGACAACCGAGGCGGAAGCACCGGACGAAGCTAAGGCTATAACAACGATAACAGAAACAATCGAAGAGGTCATCATAATGACAGAGGCGACCGAGGTAGTGATCACGGAGCCCATCGAGGCAGGAATTTTCAGGAACACCCTCAGAAATGTTACGTCTATGAGGGAGAACACAGAATATTTCAATGCAACAAATTCAACGATTAGGTAAAAATAGAAAAAGAAAAGGCTAAACTGAGAGCCAAAGCAAATCTGGCAATTGGTACCATCATCGATTCAGGCACCATGCAATATATGTTCAACCAATTGGAGATTTTTGAGATGGTGGCTGAGCATGATGGCTTGGTCACATATGCAGGGAACAAGAAGCTATGCACCACATATGTTGGAACAATTGAGCTCAACGAGAAGCTGAAATTATAGGACATTTTATATGTACCAGAAATTACCAGAAATTTAATATCTGTATGAGCATTGACACATGATGGAAATGACATAACCTTCAAAAGCGATGGATTAGTAATTAAAATCAGTGCAGATCATGAAGAAATCAAAATCGGACAAGCCGACGGCGACCTATTTCATTTATCAACATTACCAGAGCTAGAAGCAAATATCGCCGATTCCAACATTACCGATTCCAAGATTAATGACTATATATTATGGCATCACCAGCTGAGCTATCCGGGCCGAAATACTCTGCAATCAATCAATAAATTTATCACAGGGCTCGGAGATGTGCGGCTGTCGACTGAACAAATCAAAATATGTGCCAGGTATGAACACACGAAGTCACACTGCAAGCCTTTCAGATACGCGAAAAATCGATCGATGGAGCCTATCGGAAGGGTACACTCAGATCTGTGCGGGCCGATGCCCATGCCATCAGTCAATGGAGCAAAATATATATTAACATTCATCGATGACGCCACTCACTACGTCACAACATATTTTATTGACAACAAAAGTGATACATTTGATCGATTCCAGATATTCAAGGCATTCGCTGAAATGCAATCAGGCTGAAAACTGAAGATTCTCCAGTCCAATGGAGGAGGAGAGTATGTAAACACCAAGATGTACGAATTTTTAATCAAAAACGGAATTCATTATGAAATAATGATGCTGGATATGCCACAACAAAACAGTGTCACTGAATGATATAACCGAACATTGATGGAGTCGATCCAGGCCATTAAAATCACTACTGACATACCTGATGAACTTTGGGCTGAACTTGCTGTAAGTGCTACATATTTACACAACTGATTGCCAATGCGAGCCAATAAGGAGAGTGCTTCACCATTTGAATTATGGCATGGTCACAAGCCTGATATCAGTAACTTACGCATCATATGGGCTAATGCATATATGCATATTTGCAAAGGAAAAAGGTCAAAAATGGTGCCCCGATCTAAAAAGCTTAAAATGATTGGCTATCATGATGAAAAGAAAGTATACAGGCTCTGGGATCCAACCAATAGGAAGATAGAGATCAGCTGTGATATTACATTTGATGAATCTATTATATTAAAATCTCCAATAATTGTCAACCTAGAAGATCAAAAATATGTCATTGAAGCAATCATCAGAGAATGCAAGATTGATGAAAAAAGGCAATATCTGGTAAAATGGCTAGGCTATGATGATGACGACAATACCTGGGAGTTAATTGAACAATTGATCGACACTGAAGCTCTACAAATTTGGCAAGATCACATACTAGAAGCTAATTTAATTGAATCGACTGATGACCCAATAACCTATAAGGAAGCAATTTCTCTGCCTGATGCAAAGCTTTGGGAGGAAGCGATCAATCAGGAGCTTAAATCACTTAAGAATAATGACACATGGATGATTGTACCTGAGGTGCCTGCGAGATACAAGCTGATTGGATGCAGATGGATATTTAAAAAGAAGCTCAACACTAATGGATCGGTTGCCAGGTACAAGGTGAGATTAGTTGCCAA
Source organism: Endogone sp. FLAS-F59071 (assembly GCA_003990785.1). Taxonomy (NCBI): domain Eukaryota; kingdom Fungi; phylum Mucoromycota; class Endogonomycetes; order Endogonales; family Endogonaceae; genus Endogone; species Endogone sp. FLAS-F59071. The sequence goes on along the minus strand of RBNK01000011.1, from coordinate 19,790 downwards.
GGGATATTCACAACAGCAAGGAATTGATTATGATGAAACATTTGCTCCCGTGGTGAAATTCACATCAATCAGAGCACTTTTATCGATCGGTGTAACCTTAAACTTAGAAATTTACCAAATGGATGTAAAAACTGTATTCCTGAATGGCAATCTTGATGAGGAGATCTACATGATGGTACCTGAAGGAATTGATCAATCGGAGCTATCACCAAGAACTGTGTGTAAGCTCAATTGATCATTGTATGGACTAAAGCAATCACCTCGTATGTGGAATCAGAAGATTGACAACTACCTCAGCCAATCAAATTTTACAAGACTACAATCAGATCACAGCATTTATCTAAGAAGAAGACAAGATGATCAATCGCTGATAATTATTGCTATATATGTCGACGATCTACTAATTCTAGCTGATTCAATGGAAATGATGAACAAATTCAAGGCAGAACTTAGCAATGCATTTGATATGATGGACTGTGGTAAAATTAAACATTTTCTGGGTATTCAAGTCATGCATGATCGAAAAACACATACAATCATAATTGATCAAAGTCACTTCACCAATCAAATCATTACAAGGTTTAACATGACAGATGCCAAGCCAATCAGTACACCCCTTGATCCATTCATTCAACTCAAAGCTGAAGGGGGAAAATCTGCAGACCAAAGTCTATTCAGACAAATGATTGGTAGCATAATATACCTGATGATTGGGATGAGACCTGATCTAGCTACTGCTGTTAGCATCATCAGTCAATTTTCAGCCAATTCAATGCAAGAACATCACTATGCTCTCAAATGATTATTAAGATATATTAAAGGAACAGCCAATTATAAGCTGTACCTTGGATATGATCAGGATCTAAGACTGATCAGTTTTAGTGATGCTAACTGGGGAGGAGACATTAATACATGACGATCAACTACAGGTTATATTTTCAACCTATCAGGAGGAGCCATCAGCTGGTCAAGCAAGCACCAACCAACTGTTGCCCTATCAACAACTGAGGCAGAATATATGGCATTAGCACATGTGACAAAAGAAGCTATTTGGCTATGCACCCTATTGGATGAGCTAGGATATTTACCAAATTGCACAACAACCTTATTTAAAGATAACCAATCAGCAATCGCCCTTGCCAAAAATCTAATTAATCACGCTCAATCAAAGCATATTGACATTCAGCACCACTTTATTTGAGAGAAAGTTGAATCAAAGGTGATAGATATCATTTATATAGTGATAGATGAAATGATCGCCAATGCATTAACCAAGCTACTTGCGTAACTCAGACTTGAAATGTTGATCACAAAAATGGGCTTACATAACTAACTTTTTTCAAAAACTTTTATTTTCTTTATCATGTCATTCTTATCACTCAAGTAGTATTTTACATATAGTTATTTGCAGTAAATATACTTCATGGATGCCATTCGTGATGTACAGTTGAACATTTTTTTTATTTTTTTTATTTTTATTCTTTTTATCAAGATATGTCAAGCAGGGGAAGTGTTGAAATTATTAGCTTATTATATCTCTCTTATCGATGATCGATGTACGTCACTCAATTGTGGCTTAGACAATCTTTGTTTGTATCAACCAATCATATTTTAGCATTAATAAATATACGTATATTGGCTTCATGAGCCAGTGCACTCTTTACTCCAAATACACATTCAAAGATCAATTTCAATAGGATAAACATTTAACTACTACCAAATTTATATGTAATAATGCTTAACAAAAGTTAATAAAACTATCATCATTTCTCCTAAACTATAGCTACTACCCACTAATACTAGCAACCCTCTTACTAGAAAAGATTGAATTAACAATACAAGCTGTTAATGACTTTATAATACAAATGACTAATTTGCTGACTAAGGTATAAGATATAATTTATAAAGCATAACTATAACAAATAAAATATACAAATGAAAAAAGGTATAAAGAATCATTTAATATAGATGAAATGATCTTGTTGTCCTCAAGATATATTACATTGCAACAATTATCTAATCAGCCTTCAAAGAAACTTTAGAATAAGTTTCTTAAATCATTTAAGATTATTGTAAAAATATTAACTATTGCTTACAAACTAGAGTTACTATCAATAATGAGGATCCACTCTATATTTCATATATCCTTACTGAAACATTACATACCAAATAATGATAATCTATTTTCAGATCAACAAGTTATACCACCTATACCAATTTTGGTCAATAATATAAAAGAATTCAAAGTAGAAGAAATCTTAGATCAACAAATTACTAAACAAGGCAACAGATCAACACTACAATACCTAATCAAGTAGAAAGGATACTTCCTATATAGTTCAATATGGGAACCACTAAGTAATCTGACAAATGCAGATAAAGCACTTGAAAATTATTATAAATTCCTATAGAAATAGTATAGATACTATTTTTCCAAGAAGGGAAGAGTTGTAAGAGTGATATATAATAGATAAAATAATTAATTAAAGGAAGACAAACTATGCCTGCCATTAACTGTTAGACTTAGAGAATTCAAGAACCTTATCTAACTCAACTGCAGCAAAGAAATACTGCTAGACACTTAACTCCACTTCTACCAAACTATGAACAGATAAAGAACATAGTGGAGAATGCAATTATCAACTGATATAATGAACTATTACAATTATATATTAGAGTAATTTAAGAGGATACTATTAACATAGTGGAATTTGCAAAAAGAAATATCAGTATCTACTAATTCAATAATACTGTTGGATAATTCAGAAGCTATTACCAAATGGATATGCCTTACAATTAATGTAGAAAAACCATCAAGAACTGATAAAACAAGAATCTGCCAAATATCTAAAATTAACTTCTTAAGAAAGATGCATAGTCAAAAGAACCTTCAATATATTCCAACATTAGTCTTCCATATTGAAATACCTTAGCAATCTAAGTTCATGCTAATAGAAAAATCTATGAAATATAAAAGAAGAGATACTGTTACTTTATCTCTTAGAAAATTATCCAATAGATAATAACCATCTTAAAGAGGAAACCAATACTTTCTTATCTGAGTTGGATACAGAAAATGAAATCTATACTGCTGAAATTATCAACACTATAGATACTATCTACACTGTCAAAATCTACACTGCCAAAATCTATACTACTAAAATTATTAATACTATAGATACTATCCACACTGCTGAAATTATCAACACTGTTGATACTATCAACATCATTGATATTTTATTCAATGACAAATAGAATTTCTAAATCAATTACAATAGTATAACCAATAATATTCTAAGTAGTAACCTAGGCAGCTACCTGTATAGCACCTCAAGAATTTGTATATAAATATCCCTCAATTCTTTATATAATAAACTTTAGTAGTGTATACTCAAGCTCTCTTTGAGAGCTAAAGATCTCAACCTCCTTCTACATATATCAAGAGTACTAAAGACTATAAGTCTGAAATCACTATTAATAATCTTATAAAGAAACAAATACTTTCAATACCTTAGAAACCTTATAACATACTCAGAGATTTCTAAGTCCAATATAGTTTAGTATCATTAGATACTTCCTTACAGGTAGTTCTAGAAGAACTCTCTTATACTTATAAATACTGCAGTATTTATTCTTTAAGGAATTTCCTCTTAAAGAATCTAAATCAGATATCAATTTAGAAATATTTTCTATATAAGAAATCTTAATATATATATTATTAGACTTATACTATAATAAGTTTCTTAAGAATTTGATATAAATATTTCTCAAATTTTTATTTAATAAACTTTAGTTTAATAGTACATAGTATATACTTAAGATCTCTTTAAGAGCTAAAGATTTCACTCTCTTTCTATATATATTAAATATACTAAGACTTTGAGTTAGAAATCATAATTAATAGTATAATAGAACATTTAGTAATGATATTAATTTTGATCATAGTCATATAACCTTTAGTATTACTAAGATCTTTAGCATTACTAAGACCTTTAGTATAATTAAGATTCATAGTATCACTATAACCTAAAATAATATTTCAATCTGATATATTATTATATTATATCTTAGCTAACTAATTTGTATCTTATATTTAGCCAAGCCAATCAGAAATTTGAGTAGTAATCTAGGTAGCTACCTGTATAGCATCTTGTAATTTCTTATAAATACTCCACTCATAATTAATAATAAAAATTTAGACTACAACAAGCTAAGGAAGCTTACAATAGACAACCTGAGAGATACTAAAGCCTTACTCAAGAAGTGAGCAATTAAAATAGTTTTGAGATTCTAACAGATACATCTTTATTCAATCGATCACACTTAAATTTCTTGCTAGTTAACACTTATACAGATATATACTCTTCTTAAGATGCTACTGTATAAACTACTAAGACCCCTGAAATATATTTTCTGTACTTGCTTAATATTAGAGTATTTTACTGTTAATATATTTTAGTCTATCACAATTGATATCAACTGGCAGGAAATTAACTGATATCTCAACTGATTTGTTACCTATATTACATAACTGAACTTGCTAAAACCTATAGTGAAAGATAAAAGCAAGAATAGTACTATTACTACCACTGCCCACATTACTACATCTACCTAGGAGAAGACTTCAAAAGGACAAAGAAATCATGTTAGAAAGACTATCTACCTTTTATAGATATACTAAAGAGTATGTTCAGGAATTCCTGAATGATTTAAAAAGCTACTTCACAGCTAAAAAACTGGCCAGCACTCAATGGATTACTATTCTGGCTGCTCAACTTAGAGGACCTACAAGAGAAATATATTATATAGCCTTAATAGATATAATAGCTACTGGATTAGGAGGGTTACTCCTTGCAGCCACCACAGTAGCTGAAAATGCAGCTACACCTGCAGCAGTAGCCATTGCTTATTAGAACACTATCAGAACATAGTTAGAAGAGAAATATTTTACTGAACAAGAATAAGAATTAATTAAGGAGCAACTATTTAATATGAAGATATTAATCAACTAGTACCTAGAGAATTGGATTACTACTATTGATCAGTATATGCAACTCTGTGGAGAAACTAACTCAGTCATGCAAGAAATAGTGTTTATAAATAGCTTACCTACAGACCTTCAATACTATATCAAGAGATTTAGCCCTCGAAGGATAGAAGAGAAAGTTAGAATAGCACAAGCCTTTTGAGATACTAAAGCAAGATACTCAGCATCTCTGTATGACAAGTTACTGCAAGACTTGTATAGGAAGTTCAATACTAGAATACTAATAGTTCAAATAGTATCAGCATCAGCTAAACTATCTGAAGAGGATACTATCAAACTAACAGTTATAGCAAAAACAAAAAAGACAATATATGAAGATAAATAGAAAAAATTACCAAGTTGTTCTCCAAAATGATAGTATACATTACTGATCTTAAAGTATAAGAGTGATATATAAAGATATTAACAAAACACTTATAGAAATATAATAAAACAACTATACCTACTATCAATCGCTAAACCCAGAGGATTCAAGAACCTTATCTAACTCAACCACAGCAAAGAAATACTACCAGGAGATCAACTCCACTTAGACTGAACTATAAATAGATCAAAAACATAGTAGAGAATACAATTATTAACTAACACAATGACCCACTACAACTATATATATGAGTGATTCAAGAAGACACTATTGATATAATAGAATTTGCTAAAAAAAAAAATATTAGCATCTACCAGTTAAACAACATTGCAGGACAATTTAGAAGCTACTACCAAATTAGATATGCTTTACAACTTAGACAAGAGAACCTTCAAGAAGTAACAGAACAGAAATTCACAGAACTCTTAAGTCTAACAACTTAGAAAAGATATATAGCCAAAAGGATCTTTAATATATTTCAATACTAGCTCTTAGCATTGAAACATCTTAGCAATCTGATATCTTACCAATAGGAAAACTTATAATATACAGATGAAAAATCATTATTACAATATCTTTTGGAGAAATACCCAGTAGATAACAACTACTTAGAAGCAGAAACTGATATTTCTATATCCAAATTAGATATAGAAGATAATATAAGTGTAGATACTGCTGATATAGGTATTGTTAAATTTATAGTTGTTGCCAACATAGGCATTGCTAAATTTATAATCTTTGCCAATAATATAGTCAATACCTACATTAAAGATAATGAAAACTTATTCAATAATGATTAGAACTTCTAAAAATTAATAGCATAACCAATAATATTCCAAGTAGTAACCTGGGCAGCTATCTGTATAGCACCTTGAGAATTTTGTATAAATATCTCTCAATTCTTTATTTAATAAACTTTAGTTCAATAGCAGTGCATACTCAAGATCCTTTTGAGAGCTAAAGATCTCAACTCCTTTCTAAATACATCAAGAGTACTAAAGACTATAAGTCTGAAAATCACAATTAATAATCTTATAAAGAAACAAAGTACTTTCAATACCTTAGAAATCTTATAATATACTCAGAGATTCCTAAGTTCAATGCAGATTAGTATCATCAGATGCTTCCTTACAGGTGGTTTAGAAAAAACCTCCTTACATAAAGCTAAGGTAATCCACTAGAACAAACAGCTAAGAGAAACATATATAGCTAAAGAATGCAACAAGACTGAGATGAATTGTTTCCTCTGTAAAAGGTATAGTTATTTTGCTAAGGATTACCAAACTAGAAGTTAGAAGGAAGGCTAGAAGAAAGAGGAAGACAAGAAGGCCAACCATACTAATGTAGTGTAAGAAATCGAGGAAGAAGATAAAGAATTCAGTGAGGAATATTTAGAAGCCTACAGTTAGCTGCACTGCTACTAGAAAAACTCTCTACCCAAGGAAGAAACTAGCTCAAGTATCTGAAGTTATCATTGAGAAGCTTAAGAAACTAATGCAGAGATAACAGCTGAATGAAGATTATTGAGATAAAGCTTTCAAGCAGACAATACAACCTGGCAAGATAGTTATCTCAACTATTGGAGATAAAGAAATGATAGATCAAAAGGGAAATAAAGAAAAGAAACTTAGAAGAGTTAGGAAATTTAAATATAACTCTTGGCAAGATATTGCTAGTCAGAAGGCCAATATTACTTTTAAGCAACTCTTCTAGATTATACTATTAATAAAGCAGAAGGTGAAGATGCAGATTCCTGAAACTAACTAACTATTTGATTTAAGAAAGTTAATACTGCTGAAGAAGAGGAGGAGTAAATCCATATCTTATCTACTTATATACAGTATAACATTGGAGGTTTAGCATACTTAGTTATTATCGACATAGGAGTAGAAGTCAGTATCATTGCTAAGTATTTCTTAAACTGCCTAGGATAGATGTTAATAAACTTGCTACATCTACCTTAGTCATTGTAAGTGGAAAAAGCAGTATACCTTTAGGAGTACTTCAAGAAGTACCAGTCCAGTTTGGAACAGAAATCATACCTATCACAATGATTATCACTAATGTATAATCCTACAATACTGTCTTAGGCAACAGTTGGTTGAAGAAAGCTAAGGCCAGAATTGACCTAGATGCATAGAGGTTAATTTTCATCAACTCTAAAAGAAAATTCAGTATCTCCCTAAATATTTAAAAAGGAGTAGTATTGAAACTTATACAGAGATCTGAAGATGAAAGTAATATAGATGAAGAAATAACTCCTAGATAGGTACACCTCAACATGATAGAAGAAGAAGCCAACATAGTAATCTATAGTGAATACTGCTACTTAACGCCTTTAGAGAAGAACCAGTTAATTGAATATAATATGAGGAATATAAGATATCCATTTTGTAAGCAATATATCTATTGTATCATAATGATATGCATATGTAATAATATGAAGTTGATACCCTACTAGGATACCTTAGAGATACATTTGCTATCTGAAAGAAGAATCAAGAAACCAAGATTATTACAAACCCACTAAAGGATCTTGCCTTCTATAGATCAAGAACTATATAATGGAAAGAACCCTCACCCATTTGCAGATAATATTAGAGAAGTTTGTAATTGCTTCTAGACAAATATTGGATATATCAGTAAAGGACACCTTTAGGCAAATTATAACATCTATCTATAAGGATACTATTGGGATGAAGTTAACCCCTATGACCTTTGGGAATGTAAAAATTGGGTTAGATATCTAGATAAGCCATATGATATCAACTATTATAGAACTTGGAGAGAATGCTATAATCAAGAACAAGAATAGACTATACTTGAAGAAAATAAAGATAAGAAGATACCTGATGAATAGGATGATAAAGTATATACTACTCAAACACCTGTCAAGGTTAGAGCCTTATTCTGGGATGATAATAAGGATAATAGACTCATCCTAATTGAAGAAAGCAACTCAAATTCAGAAGAAGAAATCATTGCCTTGGAAGAAATAATTTATCCTAATAAATATATCAATATGTAATATTAGTAGTAGAAGGACTTATAGCAGAACCTACCTTAAGACACAACTCATAAACAGTGAAAAGAACCTAACATCTCTACCTCTAAAGAAGTATTCATAGTTGAAGAAATAGAAACAGCAACTTGAGTTAAGAGACTGACAAAAACTGCAACTATACTAAAGAGAAAAACTGAAAGAGCTATAGGTTATAACCTATATGTAGATGAAGATGGTACCTTGGAACTAAAATCATCAGCCTTTATAAAAACTGGAATCACTATTGCCTTATTATCTAGATAATGTACATAAGTATAGGCAAAAAGTAGACTTTACTACAATTCTGGAATAAGAGTCTTTTCTGGACTTATAAATAAAGACTATAGAAAAAAAATTAAAGTTGGATTAGTTAACTACAACTATAGCTAATAAGTTTAAATTAAAAGTGAATTGATAAATAGTTAAAAGTTCATTCTTAAGTATTTTTACTCTTATCACTATCACCTTACTCTCACACCATCACCTCACTCTTATACTGTCACTTTACTCTCACACCAGTACTATACTCTTGCTTGTTCTTACTATCTCTGCTAAGTTTTTTTTTTTTTTATACAAACATTACCTCCTTTATTAGTATTTTACTTTTTCACTCTTTTTCTTTTTTTTTTTTTTTTTTTTTTTTTAGTCTACTATTTTATTATGATCTGTCTTGCTTGATAAATATAATAGTACAATAAAATATTAATATATAGATAGTACTCTTAAAGATCAGATCAGAATTGTGATCTGAGGCCAACCTAATCTATTGATTTTATAATCTAACTTAACTTATAAAATTTATAACCTAACTCTAACCTAACCAGTAGACTTATAGCCTAATCTAATCTTCTGAGTTATATTATTTGAAATAGATAGATGGATAAATAAATAGATAGATGAATAGATAGATAAATAGATAGATAGATAGAATCTATAAGCTATCTATAAGCTACTCACAAGCTACCTGCAAGTTATACATACAAGCTACACAAGCTATCTGCAAGCTATCTATAAGCTATATAAGCTACTCACAAGCTATCTACAAGCTATGCAAGCTACTTATAAGTTATCTGCAAGTTATATAAGCTTCCTATAAGCTACCTATAATAAGCTATACAAGCTATCTATAAGTTACCCATAAGTTACATAAGCTACTTACAAGCTACTTATAAGCTATATAAGCTATCTACAGGCTATCTACAAGCTATATAATGTGGCAGACTAAAATATATTAATGGCAAAATACTCAAAGTTGAGCAGATATAGAAAATATGTTTTTAGGGGTCTTAGCAGATTATGCAGTAGTGGCTTGAAGGGTAATGTGTCAATGTAGGTGTTTACTAGCAAGATTTAAGTATGATTAATTGAATAAAGTGTATCTATTAGAATCTCGAAACTATCTCAATTGCTTACTCCTTGAGTAAGGCTTCAATATCTCTTGGGTTGTCTATTGTAAGCTTCCTTAGCTTGTTGTAGTCCGAATTTTATTGATAATTGTGAGCAGGGTATTTATAAGAAATTATAAGGTGCTATATGGGTAGCTACCCAGGTTACTACTTAAATTTCTGATTGGCTCGGCTAAATATAAGGTACAAATTGATTGGCTAAGATATAATAAAATGATATATCAGGTTATAATGTAATTGGGCGGCAAAATAATATATCTGATCGAAATACTATTTTAGGTTATAATGTGATTGCAGATCTCAGTAATACTTCAAGTCTCAATAATACTTTGAGTCTCAGTGTTATTATGAGTCACATGACTTGTGATCTTACATGATCAAATTATATGTTATCACAAAATGTTCTATCACATCTCCTTCCTTTCTACGAGTTAGACTTCAAGGTATAGTTCTAACTTGGAGAAATCTCTCTGTAACTGTTTTACCTCTTCCTCTAGCTCCTTCATGTCATTCTATGTAAGTTGATGTAGTTGGAATGTACTGCACTGAAAGTGGTTCAGAGCACTAGGCTTGTGCTTGAATAGTTGATAAATCCATTCAGCTATTTTTGTGGCATAGGTAGGGAGTGCTCCTTTGAAGGCTCATTGACAGATTTCCCTATCCTTCCAGTTCCAGATATGTTCAACTTCTTTATCCTAGAGTTGTGTGATTCAGTAGTATTCCTTCCATTTGTTGATTCATACCAGGTGTTTTCTCCTTTGAATGTTGCATATAATTGATTGGGTCTTCTGTAAGGTTGATCCTTCTATCTCCTTAAGGTCCTCCAGAGGTTCTATATATTAGTATGCCTTGATCAGGCTGACTCGGACTTCATAGAAGTTGTTCCAGTGGGGCATGGTACTTCTTGAGGTGGTTTCAGTGAACAGTATAGGGTAAGATTATTTCTGTCATTTTTTGTAACTGATATGTAGTTCCTTTTATACTCGCAATATAGTATAGTCCTTCCTACTTTGGGTCTAATTTTGCTGACCAAGAGAACTCTACTATATTCTGGTATAATAATACTTGGTTACCGATCTTCAATCTTTCAGTTTCCTTATGTTCTTTATTGTAATTCTTCTTTTGTCAATCTTGTACAATAGCAATAAATTCTCTTGCCTTGTTTCGGACATTGTGTAATTTTTGAATTTCCTTTGTCACACGATGCTCAATTTGCATTTCCTAGGAGGTGTGGCTGGGTTCTGGAGTGGTCATTACTTGGTTTACCAGCTGATGAGCTTTCCTTCCATAAGCAAGTTCAAAAGGGGTGAACTTTGTTGTTTCTTGTTTCATTGTTCATAGTGCAAATAAGGCAGAAGGTAGGTACAAGTCCCAATCTCCTCCTTGTGATTGTACTACTTTAGCAATCATGTTTTTGATAGTTTGATTCGTCCGTTCAGTGAGTCCATTTCCTTGAGAATGGTAGGCAGTAGTCTTTATATGGTGGATCCCAAAGTATTGCATCAATATCTGCATGAATTCATTAATAAATTCAGTTTCTTGATCAGAGGTTATTTCATAGGGTATCTCATGGTGGTAGATAATATCTTCATAGATAAAGGGTGCAATATTAAGGATATCTGCAAGGGGCAAGGCTCTTGCCTCAGGGTACTTAGTCAGGTAATCTACTGCTACTATGATATATCAATTTCCCCTAAGTATTCTTGGTAGTGGTCCAACAATGTTTATTCCAATATGTTTGAAGGGTCCTCCAGGTACAATCGGTTGTAAGGTCTCGACTTCCTTTCCTCGGCGCCTCTTCTGGTAAGTGTCGCATCTCCTGATATATCCTCTAATATCTTCATACATGTTCTTCCAATAATATTTTTCTGATAATTATTGATATGTGTTGTCTACGCCTATATGTCCTACCAGCTGATGATCATAAGAGGCCTGAAGTACCATCTGCTTTTTGTATTCAGGAACTACAAGTTGTGTCTATCCTCTGTGCCATCAGTAAAGTATATTATTCTTGATAAAATAGTTAAGTATCATTGTCTGTATAAGCTGTTGATCATTTTCATTCATCATCCCAGTAAAGGTTAGGTTACTAAGGTAATCCAAATATCTATTATAGAGTTTAGTGTCCAATAGGTAGGTATATTCTTTTTGGTTTGGGGTGTCAATCTCGGATAAATTGAGGTAGGTATGAGAGGGTATCTATATTCTGATGATTCTGTCCTTTTCTGTATTGTGTCGTGAAGTTATATTCCTGCAGTATGGCTAGCTATTATGCATACATTCCTGTTAGATTTGGTTTGTTCTAGAGCCATTTGAGGGCTGAGTGGTCTGTTATCAGGATGAACTGTTTTCTAATCAGGAAGTAGTGGAAGTGTTGTACAGCCCAAATGACTGCTACACATTCTAGTTGGGTGGCTCTATAGGAAGATTCTGCTCCATGGGTAGCTTGTCCTGCATAAGCAATTACATGCTCTCCGTCTTTGTCATCTTGCACCAGAATTGCCCCAAGTCCAAATGACGATGCATCTATATACAGCTTGAATACTTTTGTGAGATCCAGTCTTGCCATTACTAGTGTGTAGGTAAGTGCTTCCTTGATTAAGTTGAAGGCAGTTTATGCAGCTGACGTCTATTCCCATGCTCTTCCTTTTCTTTGCAACATGTGCAGGGGTATAGCAATTTCAGAGTAACCGGGGATAAATCTCTTATAGAACTGAACCAGTTCTAAAAATCCTCGTAAGGTCATCTTATCTTGCAGAGTTGGGAAGGCTTTGACGATTTCGGTCTTCTTTAGATCTGGGCAGATTTCTCCTCTATCGATTATAAATCCGAGGTATTCAATTTTCTTTTGCCCAAAGTAGCATTTTGTTGGCTTGATCCTTAGTCCATGTTTTCTGAGTCATTCAAATACTTCCTTTAAGATCACCATGTGTTCTACAAAGTTCTCTACATAAATGTTGATATCGTCGATATACACAATCACTCTATGTTCAATCAGATCATAGAAGATCTCATTCATTGCAGCCTGAAAGGTGGTGGGTGCATTGCAAAGTCCAAAGGACATTCTTGTGAATTCGTACTGTCCAAATGGTGTTACAAATGCTGATTTTTCCTGTGCTTCAGGCATTATTCCGATTTGGTTATATCCTACCCATAGGTCTAAGGTTAAATAGATTTGTGCCTTTTTCAATATGTTTTGTAAGTCTTCCGAGTGCAGAATTGGATATGCATGCTTCTTAATGACTGAGTTCAATTTGTGATAGTCAATAACCATTCTCTGTCTATCTTTCTTTGGTACTATGCTGATAGGTGATGCGTAAGGGCTCTTTGATTATATGATTACTCCTGACTCCAATAGTTCTTGAACATGCTTTTGTACAAAGTCATAATAGTTGGCTAGTAATCTGTAGGGTGCTTGTTTGATTGGTTTGGTATCTCCTGTGTCAATATGGTAAGTGAAGAAGGCTTGGTCTGGTAGATCCTTGAAACTGATCGTGATGATATCCTCATACTCCTTTAGTAGATCTTGTAACTATTTCTTCTAATTTGGTAATAGGTTTTCATTAAGGGAGTAGATGTGCTTCTTGGCATTTTCCTGGTCATCCAGTCTTTCTATTATTACATTTGCTTGCCCAGTCGATCTAAATCCTTTCCTTCCATGTTGTGTTTCTTCTAAGTTTTCCACTTCTTTCAAAGGTTGCTGTTTACACTTGACAATCACCATTTGGGTAATTTGATCTCCTTGATATACCTTGAATTGACTGTGGTTATAGTTTACTAGTCCAACCTCAATTTCTTCCCTGTAGTCTTCGTCTATCAATCCAGGGAAAGCTCCTATTCCAGAGTTGTAGTAAAGTCCACTTCTTGCCCATACTTGCACATATTGTCCAGGTGGTAGGGCAATAGCAATTCTAGTTTTCATGAAGGCTGATGATTTTGGTTCTAGGGTGCAGTCTTCATTTGCATATAGGTCATAACCTGTGGCTCCTTCAGTTTTCCTCTTTAGTATGATTACACTTTCTGTTAGTTTCTTGACTCAAGTTGCTATATCTTTTTCCTCAACTATGAATACTTCTTCAAAGGTAGAGACATTTGGTTCCTTCCACTGTTTGTGAGTTATATCCTGAGGTAGGTTCTACCACAAGTCCTTCCACCACCAATAGCGCATGCTGATGTGTTTATTAGGGTGAATTATTTCTTTAAGTGCGATGATTTCTTCTTCCAAGTCTGAGTCACTTTCTTTGATTAGGGTAGGTCCATCATCTTCATCATCTTCCTGGAATAAGGCTCTGACTTCAATAGGTGTCTGAGTAGTATAAACTTCACTGCTCCATTCTTCAAGTACTTCCTCATCTTCATTTTCTTCGAGTATTATCTCTTCTTGTTTTTGGTTATGACATTCCTTCCAAGTTCTGTGGTAATTGATATTATATAGTTCATCCGGATATCTGACCCAGTTTTCATATTCCCAAAGATCATAGGGGTTGACTTCATCCCAGTAGCATCCTTGTAGATAGATGTTGTGATTTCCCCAAAGATGTCCTTTGCTGATATGTCCAATATTTGTCCAAAAACAGTCCCATACTTCTCCAGTATTGTCTGCAAATAGGTGAGGGTTCCTTCCATCATATGGTCCATGATTCATTGAGGGTGGAGTCCTTCGGTGGGTCTGTGATAATCTTGGTTTCTTGATCCTTTTCTTGGTCAGCAAATGCATCTCCAAGGTGTCCTGGTAAGGTATCAACTTTATATCACTGCAAGTACACATCATCTCAGCACAATAGATACATTACTCACAGAATGGACATCTAGTATTCCTCATGTTGTATTTAATCAACTGGTTCTTCTCTAAGAGTGTCAGGTGGCGGTATTCACTATAGATTACTATATTTGCTTTTTCTTCTTCTACCAAGTTGTAGTGCACCTATCTGAGGGTTATTTCTTCATCTGTGTTACTTTCGTCTTCTGGTCTCTGAGTAAGTTTCAGTACTACTCCTTTCTGAATATCCAGGGGTATGCTGAACTTTTTCCCATGGTTGACAAATATTAACCTTTGTGCATCCAGGTCGATTCTAGCCTTAGCTTTCTTCAACCAGCTGTTGCCCAAGACAGCATTGTAGGATTGTGCATCGGTGATGACTATTCTGACAGAAATTATTTCTGTTCCAAACTGGACTGGTACTTCTCAGAGTACTCCTAAAGGTATGCTGCTCTTTCTACTTACAACAACCAAAGTAGAGGTAGTGGGTTCATCAATATCTCATCCCAGGTGGTCTAGGAAATGTTTGGCAATAATACTAACTCCTGCTCCAGTGTTGATAATAACTGAGCATGCTAATCCTCTAATGTTACATTGTGCATAGGCAGATGTGGTATAGGTTCGCTCCTCTTGTTCTTCAGTGGTGTTAACTTCCTTGAATCGGATAGTTAGTTTGGTTTCAGTAATCTGCATCTTCACTTTTTGCTTCATTGATGGTGCGATCTGGAAGAGTTGTTTAAAGGTAATGTTAGTCTTTTGACTGGCAATGTCTTGCCACAGGTTGTATTCAAATTCTCTAACCCTCCTAGGCTTCTTCTCTTCCTGGTTGGTCATTTCTTGATCTTCAGTGGCTGAGATGACTGTCTCACCAGATTGCATTATCTGTTTGAAAGCTTTGTCCCATTGATCCTCATTTAATTGTTGTCTTTGTGTTGGCTTCTTAGGCTTCTCGATGACAACTTCGGGTTCTTGAGTTGGTTTCTTCCTTGGGTAGGGAGTCTTCCTAGTGGTGGTATGGCTGACTGCTTCGACAGAGTAGGCTTCCAGGTATTCTTCACTAAATTCTTTATCTTCTTCTTTGATTTCTTGCACTATGTTGGCATGGTCAGCCTTCTTTTTCTCCTCCCTCTCCCATCCTTCCTTCTAACTTCTAGTTCGATAATCCTTGGCAAAGTGACTATGTCTTCCATAGAGGAAACAATTCATCTCAGTCTTGTTGCATTCTTCAGTGATAAAGGTTTCTCTTGGTTGCTTATTCTGGCGGATTACCTTAGCTTCAAGATCAGCTATATGTGCTGTCATTTCCAAAAACATTTTGGTAATCTTTTCCATTTCATCCTCGTGTGTTGTCTTTCCTGTTTTTGCTATGACTGTCAGTTTAATAGTATCTTCTTCAAGTGGTTCAGCTGATGTGGATACCATTTGAACTACAGGTATTCCAGTGCTGAATTTCCTGCATAGATCTTGTAGTAACTTATTATATAAAGATACCGAATGTCCTGCTTCGGTGTCCCAAAAGGCTTGTGCCATTCTGACTTTCTCGTCCATTCTTCGAGGGCCAAACCTCTTGATATAGCATTGGAGATCTGTGTTGTAATTATTAGCTTATTATATCTCTCCTATCAATGATCGATGCATCAATGATCGATGCTATGTCACTCGATCGTGGCTTAGATGATCTTTGTTTTGTATCGACCAATCATAAATTAGCATTAATAAATACACGCATATTGGCTTCATTAGCCAGTGCGCTCTTTACTCCAAACATACATTTGAAGATCAAACTTCAACAGGTTATGAGCCCCGAGCTGCTCGAATTGCAGCTTGACAACCTGAGATCTACGCAATCATCTACACAATCATAGCAGTTACAACTGCGATCACTGTAAGTATTTATTTAACATTGTAAACAACGTGTCAAACAAAGCGATAAACAATGCGACAAACGACACTGCGATAAAGCAACGTGATAAACAACACGTAATGACATAGCATTCAATGACACGATATGATGAAAATAGACAATCTATACACATCATTGTCATCAGCAACAAGATCGACAAGATTGTAGTCTAAATCAAAAACAGACAGATATCAAACCCTTGATGACGACGAAGGATTGGATAGAAACCATCAGAGCAATATCGCATTTAGCCTCGATCAACAGGAACAGATGGCTACAACGATCAGAAATCAGGAAGATAAATTAGATATGCTTGCAACCCTAATGGGTGAATTGATGGCAAAAATCGACAAAACGATCACATCACCTAGCGCGCCAACCAATCAGAACGCCGCTACAGAAGGCAACATGCCACAAAGACAATCACCATCACCATCACCAACAACATCAACAAAGCTTAATGATCTGGCAAAGGAGTACCTGAGATCGATCAACAAATTCGATAGATCAGGTGGCGCACCCAGATTATTTGATTACTTTGATGCCGTAGAGCAATTTATCACCAGCGCCAATCTATCAGTACAAAAGGAGGAAGTCAACGCAGTGATCAGTAAAATTACAGGCAACACTAGAATGTGGTTATGGAGGCACGTGAACACATCGGGAGAATTTGATTCATGGGATGAGCTTAAGGAGGCTATGACGCAAAAATACGCACCAATGGAACAATTGTTACGAATGCGCGATAAGCTTGCAATGATGAAGCAAAAAGGATTGATCAAAGATTATAATGACATATTCAACCGGATTATGGCGCAAATCAAAGATATGACCGACACAGAAGCTATACCGCAATATCTCCGGGGTCTAAGCCCCAGGTACCGGGAATTAATACTTGCGCGGGAGAATATGCCGACAACGCTGGAGGCTCTACAACTCGCATGCATCAGGTTCGACCCGGATAATAAACAAAGGCACGACAAAGCCCACGCGACAGACCGAGGCAGCTACTGAGGCGGCGACCGAAGCAGATACCGAGGCGGCGACCGAGGCAGCTACTGAGGCGGCGGTTGCGACAATCAAGGCAGAAGTGCCGGACAAAGCCAAGGCTATAACAACGATAACGGAAACAATCGAGGAGGTTATAATGACAGAGGCGACCGAGGCAGCGATCGCAGAGCCAATCAAGGCGGGAATTTTTGGGGACACCCTCGGAAATGTTACATCTGTAAGGGAGAACATGGAATATTTCAATGCAACAAATTCAACGATTGGGTAAAAACAGAAAAAGAAAAAAAAAAGACTAAACCGAGAGCCGAAGCAAATCTGGCAATTGGCGCTATCATCGATTCGGGCACCATGCAACATATGTTCAACCAATTGGAGCTTTTTGAGATGGTGGCTGAGCACGACAGCTTGGTTACGTGTGCAGGGAATAAGAAATTACGCATGATGCATGTTGGGACAATTAAGCTCGATGACGAGCTGAAATTACAGGACGTCTTATATGTACCGGAGATTGCCAGAAATTTAATATCTGTGTGGGCGTTGACACATGACGGAAATGACATAACCTTCAAGAGCGACGGATCAGTAATTAAAATCGGCGCAGATCACAAAGAAATTAAAATCGGACAAGCCGATGGCGACCTATTTCATTTATCAACATTAGAGCTAGAGCTAAAAGCAAATATCACCAATTCCAAGATTACAAACATTGCCGATTCTAAGATTGATGACTATATATTATAGCATCACTGACTAGGCCATCCAGGCCGAAATACTCTATAATCAATCAACAAATTTATCACAGGGCTCGGAGATGTGCGGCTGTCAACCAGACAAATCGAAATATACACTGGGTGTGAACATGCAAAGTCGCACTGCAAGCCATTCGGACATGTGAAAAATCGATCGATGGAGCCTATCGGAAGGGTGCACACAGATCTGTGTGGGCCGATGCCCATGCCATCAGTCAATGGAGCAAAATATATTGTGACGGAAATATTTTTATTACGTTGAATTGCTCAAAAACGTATTTGTGCCGCAGTACTACTTTACTTAGTATATTTCTTAGTTAGAGTAGTATATTTCTACATTTATATTATCAATTTCCAAATCGCGAATTGCATAATTCCGCCAACAATTGTTCTGATCGCCAACAAATGTTCGCATCACCAACAAATGTTCGCATCTTGAACATTTGTTCATTTTCCTATTTTTAGTACTTTATTCCACTAGTATTTTATTATTTTATTACTTAGCAATCTGTATAAATACCCCTCTCGCAATTATCAATAAAATTCGGACTGCAACAAGCTAAGGAAGCTTCTTACAGGCAACCCAAGGGATACTGAAGCCTTAGTCTGGGACTAAGCAATGGTTAAAGAGAGAGAAGTTTATTATTATACAAAGCTTATTACATTACATTCACTATATAATACACTTTCCTACCAGTCCACCACCCCACCCAAGCCGCTACCGCATAACCCGCTAAGACCCCTAAGATATGCTACAGTGAATATTTTGCTGTTAGAATATTTTAGTCCGTCACAATATATTAATTTTCATCGATGATGCCACTCGCTACGTCACAACATATTTTATTGACAACAAAAGTGATACATTTGATCGATTCCGGACATTCAAGGCATTCGCTGAGATGCAATTGGGCCGAAAACTCAAGATTCTCCAATCAGATGGAGGAGAAGAGTATATAAACACCGAGATGCGCAAATTTTTAATCAAACACGGAATTCATCACAAAATGACGACACCGGACACGCCGCAATAAAACGGTGTAGCCGAACGATATAACCGGACATTGATGGAGTCAATCCGGGCAGTTAAAATTACTGCCGGCATACCTGATGAACTTTGGGCAGAACTTGCCGCAAGTGCTATATATTTATGCAACTGATGTTGAAATTTGATCTTCGAATGTGTGTGTTTGGAGTAAAGAGCGCACTGGCTAATGAAGCCAATATGCGTGTATTTATTAATGCTAAATTATGATTGGTCGATACAAACAAAGATCGTCTAAGCCACAATTGAGTGACGTATGATCGATCGTTGATGCATCGATCATTGATAGAAGAGATATAATAAGCTAATAATTACAACACTCCCCCTGCTTGATATATCTCGATAAAATAAATGAATAAAAAAGAATAAAAATAGTGTTCAACTGTACATCACAAATGTCATCCATGAAGTACATTCACTGCAAATTATTATATATAAAATACTACTTGAGTGATAAGAATGA